>PVIR01003750.1:0-85268 GCA_004026965.1 Petromus typicus | reverse complement strand
ATAATCTCATTTGTTGGTTCTTGCTATTATATCCTGTGCAACTGAAATTCTATTGGGGAAGTTTTTGCTTATGTCCACTTCTGGGAGAGTTTTACTAATATTTTTTTTCAAGCAGATTCACTATTTGTGTTTTTATATCTAGGACTTCGATTCATTTTGATCTACTTTAGTACAGGTTAAGAGATGGAGATCTAGAATTTATTCCTATGCACACGAACATGAACTGGTTTTCTCAGAAGTATTTGTTATAAGTATCTTTTATTTCCAGCCAAGCTTCTTGGTGTCATTCTCAAATGAAAAATTGTAAGGCTAAAGATATTTGGAATTGTATCTGCATCCAATATTCTATTTAATCAGCAAACAGGTCTGGTTTTGTAGCAGGATAATGCTACCTTCATTATTGTGCCTTGTCACATAGCTAAAAGTCCTGGATTACAATGTGTCCTGCTTCGCTCTTGCTGCTCAGCATTGCTTTTGCTCTTCTGGGTCCTACTGGTTCCACATGAATTTAAAATTGTTTTCTAGTTCTGTGAAAAATGCTGCTGGTATTTTGATCAGAAGTGCATAAAATTTATATATCATTTTGATAATACAGCTATTTGATGATACTGACTCTGGTTAACTGAGAACAGGAAAGTGTCAGCATGAAACAACAGTATACAAAAGTCAGTGGTGATCCTAGTCTCTGACAGTGAACTCACCACATGAGAAAGAAGTAAGGAAAACAATCTCATTCACAATAGCTTCAGAAAAATAGATACCTGGGAAGTAAGCTGGCTGAAGAAGTAAAAGGTCTCTATAACAAAACTATATTGCTCTGAAGAGAACATCAGAAAACAGAGAAATCCTCAAATTTTAGAAAATATAATATTTTAGCTATAATATGTATATATATGTGTATATATATACATATTTACACAAATATATATATACACATATATATGTGTGTGTATATATATATAGTCACATATATACACACATATATATAAATACATATATATATATACATATATACATATATATGGGACATATATATGTATGATAAAATACATATATATGTATATATGTCCCTACTACCTATAATAATAATCCAGTTATATATATACTATAGACATTTCCTGATTTGAAGGCAGAAAGTTCAAGCGCAGCGTCATAAGTTAATGCCAACTGAGTATTCCCAGGTTAGAGTGTATAAATCAACCTGGCCTCCAGGAGCAGAGGCAAACACACACCCACAGAATGAAGCTCCCTAGGATAAGTGCTGTGGTTGGTATCTGTACAAAAGGATATGGCAGCACATGGGAAAGAGGAATTAAATATGCACTGGCCTGTCAACACCACATCTCACTGCCTCCTCAGCCTCACTCCTCTATACCGGGTTCTCCTGGAGTTCATATGTAGTAACATTTTGGTTAGGACTGCATGCCATTATAAAATATTACATGTGCACATACAGCACATGGATCACAAAAAATCCTCAATATAAGTTTTATACTTTGAAGGCATGTCTATAGGGATTTGAAATATTTGAACTTGAATTTCTGATGCCAGTTTTTAGAACAGATTTATTTTCATGTATGCTGTATAAACACTCTTTGAGAGAAAACAATAAAATGACCTGCCATATGCCATCGTAAAGCTAGGCAGGCTTTGCTTTTATTAGTTATATTATATCCTCTCTTTGTGGGACCTAACAGTCCAATCATATCAGTCAGCCAAAAATAATTTTAGATTCATTATTTTAATAGATTTGTATCTATTTCAGCAATAGTTACTTTTTATAAACAGTGACAAATTATGGTCACTTTAATGTACCAAATGTAGTGATAAAAAATGGGGAAAAAATAACCCAGCAGCGGAAGACAAGCAAGCTGTTTCCAAAAGTGTCCATAGTGTCATCTGTGACTTAGGGGCTACTCTGCCTAAGTGTCTTCAAATACACACTCTCTCTGCAGACATAAGGATGGCAAAGGTGTATGTGACCTCGGCTCGGGACACATGGCGTACAGAGTATTGTCCTCTTGGGGACCTTTAAACACCACACTCAGTGACAGCTGTCAGCTGTGGCCATGAGTTTAAGTTGTCATTAGTGACAGTTCACTCCAATCAATCTTCATCCCTCTGAAGGCTAATATTAAAATGGACATATGGTACTTACTAATGTTATAGATAAAACCTCCAGAAAACATACCTATAGATCTAAATACAGAGAAACACAACACATAAAAACTATGCATCTGTTCTACACCTATAGCCATCCATGCAAACATGAGCAGAAGACTGAAATTGTTATTGTTGCTCATTTTTTATTTCTTTGTCTGAGCATCTATCATTAAATTTCTGTAAAGTCTTTGTTAAATTACACTACAATTTATAATCTGATTACATTTGTTAGGAAAAGATGGTGTATTTATGTATATCCCGTCAAATGAATTGAGAAGTACTTATCATCCATTGATCTTTGTTAGTGTATATTTATAAGTTGGTTATTGATCTTTAGCTTAAAGTATGCAATTATATGAAATAGAATTTTGTTAAGTAAGCCATATTTATCATGTATGACAGCTACCGAGAGAGTCATTGTACTGGAACTAAGAGAGATAAATGGGTAATATTTCCACTAGGTAAAATTTTTACTCCACAAGTATTTAATTTTTATAGTTAGATAATATCTTGTTCAGGTAGAATAAAACGTTGACAAAACAGGACTAATTAACTAACAAATCTGAATTGATGCTTTGCTCTGTACTCACTATGTCCTCATTTCTATATTCTGCAACTACCTTCGATATTTTAACACAATACAGTTAACAAGTTGTTTTCCTTTTCTGATATTTAATATTTTCCTACTAAGAATTCAGGCTTCCCTGAACACTATAGGGAAAGTAGCAACAGGACAATACCAAGGTGGGAACTGATAAACAGATTCTATGGTGATCCCCACTTCTCCTCATACTGATTTCTTCTGAGAACTAACACCAAAAACAGCACAAAGAAGAAATTCATGGGGCAGCTCCTTGAAATGCTCTTTGATAACATTGAGCTCAGACACCATTCTGCCACTCATACCCTTCTGTACTGTCCCTTGTCACATCAGTTAAAATAAGCATCATATTTATCAAAATTTAGTCCTCCCAAACTTGTACCTTTAGGAACTCTATTCTGAGATGATTATCCAGGGGATGGCAGTTAGATCAGGCAGCCAATCTTTAGCAGCAGAAAAATCATTTTCCTAACTGAATCTAATCGCTCTGAGCTCAGGCATCACCTAATGCACTTGGCAGGTGGGAGCCCTGGACTTCTGGGTTGACTTAACAAACAAAACTAGCTTAATTTCTCATAAGAGTTTTTACTGAATTATCTCCATATATTTCCTCATTTTATGCTCTCATAACACTACATAGGCACAATGTTATGAACATTTCACAAGAAAATGAGACCCAAGAGCCTCAACAACTTTACTCAAGGCCACACTGCTAGAATTCAGTGAAACCAAGCTAGGAAACAGCCTCTTTGGTTCCAGGGGCCGAGGCAGTAGCTCCTATGCTTGGGTATTCACTGCTCAGTGTCATATTTCACTCACATGTCCGAACTTCCATACAGTCCCCTGGCATTGCCCAGGCACTTGGATATGTTTGGGTGGCACAGCATTTCACTTCCCAGGCCGCTGTAGCCAGCTTTCCCCAATCCCTCAGACTAGACACCTACATGCCCACTGTTTTTCCTTAGTCATGCCACGAGTTTACATCCCTTCATCCCATTGAAGCATCCTGCCTGCCCATGCTGTCCACTGAAATACGCCTTACCTGGCAGTTTGCCTGTTATTTTGGCTCAAACATCTTGATAACTCATGTTTTATGTTATTTAACACAGTTATGTGGCTCATCTCATGTCTGAACTCTTAAGAGGGCAGGGTTATTTGTGTATCTCTGCTGTTACAGAAATTATCAGAGGTAATGCACACGCTGAACAACTCATGTTAAAATGGTGCATAACATGTACCCAGTTTGCTTAAAAATCTCCTATTTGATCTAGAACTATACTACAAAGAGTAAATATTCAAGCAAGTGTTAAGATGTCTTAAAACATAGTAAGATTCTATTATATTGTAAGTTATATCAGAGGTTTAAACAAAAGTTACATTTTTATTTAAGAATGGTAATAAAAAAATCATTCCATAGCTTAATTAGTTTACTTCAGTATAAGTATTTTGAATTGCCTCCTAGTGTATTACATATATTGTGATACAGGAGGAGTATATATTTCAGTCCACACCACACTAAATATTATTAAAGTATTTTTGTTTATTATAAAAATGATGTAGTCTCCAAAATGTGCAAGGAATGTTCTTGAAATTATTTAAATATAACTTATATACTTTAATTATAATATCTAAAACAGTACAAATGATACATAATCATGATTCTCTAATGTTTAGAAAATAGTTTGTACATACTAAGAACAGATATAGCATTTTCAAATGTTTTTAGTCTGCAATTGGTCAATACATAGATACATATTGTGGGAATGAACATGAAGGTATTTTTCACTCTGTAGTTGGTCAGAAGCCTCAGATTTTGAAGGCCAGTTGTACAGCTCAATCACATTTCTCCTCATTGAGATAAAATACCCATCACTTGAAACTTAAAGGTGGGAGGTCTATCTTGGTCCACGGCTACAGCCCGTGGATTGTCAGATTGCAAGTAGAAACAGTATTGTGGAAGAGTATATTGGAGGGAAGGTGTTCATGTGGTATCCAAGAAGGGAGAAATACCCTTCCAGGTCACACCTCAGCCACCCACAACCTCCAACCAGGCTATACTTCTCAGTTACACACTCAGCCTCCAAATTAACTCTTGAATTAATCCTCTAATGAGTATATGCCCCACCACCATGCAACTACCTTCCAAATGTCCAGCCTCTGAGTGCAAGAGGTTTCGGAGAATATTCCAGATTTCTTCTGGCCTACAAAAGACTCACATGCACATTTCTCTATGCAAAAATGCATTCAGTTCATCTCTAAAAGTTGCTAATGTCAGTTTCAGGAGCACTGAGAAGTCCACATACAAAGTTTCCTCTGACACCTGAGACAAACTCTTAGTTGTAAGTTTCTATGAAAATCAAAAAACACATTAAACACTGAGTGTATACAATTGTATAGGGTGAATATTCACATTTCAAAAGACAAAAATACTACCAAAAGAAATTAGATGTCTACAAGATGGAAATCAAACAGGGCAAACATAGTAGCTCCATGTCTAGCACTTGAAGCAGGCAATAGTGAGAGGTGAGCTCCAGCATTTGGGCAGTGCCACCCCTGCAATATTCCCAGTTGCAGCTGTCATGATCTCTTCCTAGGGAGGCTTCACTCACTGCCTGTAGCTTTGCTTAAATATTCTACATTTTGTTTCTCTACATTATACTTTCATGTTCATTCTCACAATTCCATGCAATGCCCCTCAGGGACACATTACTTGGCCTCCAAAGCCTTCTTCTGAAATCTGGGAGAAAGTGTCCCTAACTCCAAACTCTTGCCTTCTGCAAGAAATTAGCACCATGTTGATGATGCTAAAAATTGCCATCAGCATAAGCAGCAGCTGGTCCACTTTGAATCATGGATTCAGAGACCTGTCAATTCCTCAGTGTCTCACTAAATTCCAAGGAACGAATTCTCTGGATGGACCTTCTCAAATGGCTTGGACTCTCTTTTAAAAGGAAGGTCTTTCACGTTTGTACTCTTGACCCTGAAAACAATGGAGCCTTGCTGCTTTCTGAGATACCCTTAGGGCATTTTTTCCTTTTGGCCTGATGCAAAACTCTTGGCTTCTTTCTAATCTTTTCAGCAACCAAGCTCTTCTCCATGAAACTTCACTGACACCAACATCACACATCCTTCCCTTCTTGCCACCAGCAAAATTTTTCACATTATTCAGTCCTGCTTTTTTGGTTCACTTCTCATGGTACAAATGGTAGAATCCATAAATAATATTCATGCCACAGCTTCAGCATTAGGCTGCCTTGCAATTTTCTGCTCCAGATTATTTAGTCTGCTGCCCTTAATCTCAATTTCCTACAAAGTTTCAGTAAAGAAAGGAATTACCCATCTTCTGTCAGCCATAACATATAAGATCCTGAGTCCAACTGCCTGTCTCTGTTTCCAACTAAAACTTCTTGGATATGGCTTTTGCTATCTGGACTTCTAAAAGCATTATGATCTTTTGAGTTCCAAACAGAATCTTCCATCAAGATTAGCCCACAGGAATCTAGGGCTTCTCTAATTCAATCTGCAAATCTTTCTAAACTTCTCCAAAGAGCTGTAAACAGTATGGTCAGGTACTGTTACAGTAACACCACTTCAGAATCACAGCAGACTTTTTAGCACAAAGTCAAGAAGAACCTGAAGTGAAGTATTTCAGGGCCTGAAAGAAAACAACCTTCAACCTAGACCAGTGTATTTTGTAAATCTAAATATATCAAAAATCTATGGAGAAATAAGATACTTCCACAGCAAAGAATGCATGAGAAACTTCATAAATACCAAAAATTCTAAACAGTATTCTAGAAAAAGACATGAGGGTCACAACTCCATGAGACCCAACAGAGTGAAGTCATTGGGCAAGGCAAGGAATTAAATGGAAAGACGGGAGAAATTTTAAAAATAATAACAATAAAAGAACCCCAAGCAAGAAAATATCATGGTCAGGATAAGTCAACATACATCAGTTATAAATATCAATGTTAATGGCCTTAATTCAAGATTAATAGTGATTATCCACTGAATTTCTGGTGAATCCATTGTGGTTTCACCGTTTTTGTTTCCAACTACATGGATCTGAGTCTTTTCTTTATTCTTTTTGATGTTTGTCTTAGGATTTCTTGATTGTTTATTTTTTCAAAGAACTAACTATTGAATTTCTTAACTTTTTGTATCATTCTCTGAGTCTCCCTTACATTACTTTTCTCTGATCCTTATACTTTCTTCTCTTTTATAAGCTTCGGGTTTGTCTTTCTCATTTTTTAATAGGAGCTTGAGATCCAGCATTAAGTTATTTATTGGAGCTTGCTCTGTATTTCTGGTTTGAGGATGTACTAGTATGCATTTCATGCATAAAACTGTACTCATTGTGTCCCATATATTTCTGTGTATGGTACTGGCATTATTATTTAATTGTAGAAATTGTTTCGTTTCTCCTTTATTTGTTAGGTGATCTATTGGTTTTTCAGGAGAATATTCTTCAAATTACATGTGTTAGTGAAATTCTTAGAAATTACTATGGCATTCATCTCTAATTTAAAGGCATTGTGGTCTGACAGTATACAGGGGATAATTTCAATTACTTTTATTTACTTAAACAAGTTATATGAACATGTGTAGGCTTTAGTGAAACTCATCAAAAAGAAGAAAGAAAAATAAACAGGTTATAGATGTATAAATACTATCCTTTCTCTGGCATGACAAACTGAAGATATAAGTCAGTTCTAAAATTTAGAATAGATATTGTGAAATATAGTATATTCAAAGGGAAAGAGGTTAGGGGTAAGCAAAGAAGATAAATGAGATATTTGATGGTAATAAAAGGTAACAAAGCTTATTTATATAGGTGTGAGGAGTTGTAGGGTGGGCAAAGAAATGGAAAAAATGAGAATTAAGTCATGTCATGTACTGGGACAAGTTCTTAATATCAATTGTGATCATGATGTGTATATACAATGTAACAATAAAACCAGTTAAATTTTAAAAATAGAAAGAAAAGGCTCAAAACCATGTAATTAAGAATAAAAAGGGTGAAATCATAATAGATTCATCAGAAATCCAGAGGATAATCATTACCTACCTTGAGAAACTGTACTTTAGTAAGATGGAAAATATAGAAGCAGATAGATTCCTAGGCACAAAGGAATTTACAAAGTTTAATGAAGAAGATATAAAACACCCCAATATAAATCAGTGAGATGGAAAATATATTTAGAAACCTACCTCTAAAGAAAATGCCTGACCCTGATGGCTTCACTACTGAATTGTACAAGAAATTTATGGAATAGTTACTAGCACTACTTCTGAAACTCTTCATTGAAATTGAAAGGGACATATTATTTCCAAACTCATTCTTAGAATCAACCATTGCCTTGATTCTAAAAGCAGAGAAAGACCAAACCATGAAACAGAACTACAGGCCAATCTCCCTAATGAATGTAGACATAAAAATCTTCAGTAAGATACTGATGAACAGAATCCAGAGGATCATCAAAGAGATCATACACCTTGACCAAGTTGTATTCATCCCAGAGGCACAAGTATAGTTCAACATACATATATCAATAAATGTAATATACTATATTAACCAACTCAAGCATAAAACCATATGATCAATTGAATAGATATAGAAAAAGCATTTGGGAAAATCCAACATCCATTCATGATTAAAAGCCTACAAAAAATTAGAATAGATGGACATTATCTCAACCTGATAATCAGGTATTTATGAAAAATCAATGGCCAGTATGATAGTACTTGGTCAAAAATGAAATCTTTCACACTAAGATCAGGAACAAGACAAGGACATCTACTTACATCACTTCTGTTCCAACAGTTTTGGAATCATTAGCCATAACAATTAGACTAGAGAAATAAATAAAAGGAAAAAAATAGGGAAAGAAGTTAAACACACTATTTGCTGAGCACAAGATACTCTGTGTAGAAGACCCCAAAAACTCAGCCAAAGAGACGCTAGACTTAATTTCCAGATTCAGTAGAGTAGCTGAATACATTAACATTCAAAAATCAATACACAAATAGACTTACTGCAAGAGAAATTGGGGAAACAATTCCTTTCACAATAGCATCCAAAAGAATGAAATACCTAGGACGCAATCGAACAAAGATGCGGGAAAAAACAAACAAACAAAAAAAAAACAAAAAACAAACAGAAAAAAAACAACTCTACTTTGAAAACTATACCACTTTGCAAAAGGAGGTCAAAGATGATATCGGAAAATGCAAAGACATCCCTTGCTCCTGGGTAGGAAGGTCCAATATTGTCAAAATGGCAATACTCCCAAAAGTGCTATATAGATTCAATGCAATCTCCATTAAAATCTCAGTGGCATAGTTCATAGAACTAGACAAAATAATCCAAAAATTCATCTGGAACCAGAAGAGACCTAGAATAGCAAAAACATTTCTAAACAGCAAAAACTTTGCAGGGATATCACAATCCCAAATTTGAAACTATGGTGCAAACCCACTGTGATTAAAAACAGCATTGTACTGGCAGAGAAACAGATCCAAGTGCCAATGTAACAGACTAGAAGATGGAGAAACAACTCCAGACATACTGAGCCACTTTATCTTTGACAGAGTAGGAAAAACCCTCACTGGGGAAAAGACAGTCTCTTTTATAAATGGCGCTGGAAAAGTTGGCTTTCAATCTGCCAAAGATTAAAGCTAGACTTATATCTGTCACTTTGTGCTAAATTGAAATCAAAGCACTGAAGGTCTAAATATTAAAACAGAAACACTAAATGTGTTGCAAGATAGGTTACACAGAGCTCTTGGAGAAACAGATATAGAGAAAGACTTAATGAACAAAACCTCAGTATCACAGGAACTTGTGGAAAGAATTAACAAATGGGATCTCATCTTACTAAAAAGCTTATGCACAGCAAGAAAAACCACCAATGGAGCACAGAGATGACTTAAAATGTGGGAAAAAATTTTATCAGCCATCCTTTAGGAAAAAAGTTTATTATCTAGAGTATATAAAGAACTTTAAAAATCAGTCCCCCTCAAAATTTAAGGACTCAATTCAGAAGTGAGCATTTGAAAGGTACAGTCAGACGAAGATGTAAAAGCAGCAAATAAATATATGGAAAAATGTTTGATCGCTGGTCTTCTGAGAGATATAAATGAAAACAACACTGAGATTTCACCTCATTCCAGAAAGAATGGTTGCTATCAAGAGATTAACCAATAACAAATGCTGGCAGGGTTGTGAGGAGAAAGAAGCCCTTTTCTGCTGTTGGTGGAAATGTAGACTGGTACAATCATTGTGGAAATTAGTGTAAGGATTCAAAAAAACCCTAGGACAGGACATATTTCACTCTGATATTACCTATTGGGTATATTCAAAAGAATTAGAAGTATCATACCACAGTGATATATATGCAACCATGTATATAGCAGCACATTTTGTAATACATAAATCTTGCAAACAACCTGAATGCCCATCAAATGAAGACTGCGTAAAGAAGATATGTGTTTTTAATGAATTAGTATTCAGACTTAAAGCATGATAAATCAGAGACACTTATAACTAAATGGATACTCAGTGAGGATATATTATTAAATGAAATAAATAAGACAGAGATGTGTAAGTATCATATATTTTTTCTACTGCGAGAAACATAAGGTACAAATACTTTCCAGAAAGTATGATAGGTTTGGGGAAATAGAAAAAAGGAGAAAGGGGTACTGATAAGCAAAGAAGCAAAGAAGAAAAAGAAAACATTTAATGGTAAATTAGAAAACATAAAAGCAAAGCTTATTCATGTAGCAGGGGCAGGTTCAAAGAAAGACAGGGAAATGGGAAAAAATAAGAAACAAGATACATCATGTATGGCTACAAAGTTTCCAGAAGGACTATGATCATAATGTATTCCTAAAATGAACTGATAAACTCAATTTATTTTTAAAAAAATCTGGAGTAGAACAAAACAGGAAATATTCAGGACATAAAATGTGATCAAAGTTTATATATGCCCCTTTGGAAATAAGTGTACCTTAGAAATGATCTTCAAGGAAGTGCTCTCGTGGCTCATGCTGGGATCATTTAAAATGAATTAATGCTGTTTGAGGTGAGCTAGGTGCAGTATCTGGCGGCAGTGGGAAGAATCAATGAGCTGAATGGATTTCTAACTTTCCTAGACTTCGCCTTGGTTTCAGCAGCTCCTGCGTGTTCACAATTTGAATTCAGTAGAGGATCAGTTACCAAGATGAAGCTTTTCTTCAGGGGCTAGTAAATAAACCATAGAAATTCTATACTAAAACTCATTTAAGCAAACACTTGTCAAATAATTTTATTTTAAGACAATTTTTCAAACCTCTCTACTTTAAGATTGAAAATAAACTACAGAAACTTGAAAAGATACACATTTCTCATGTAGAGGTGGTGACATCAGTTCCCACTTAGAAGTTCTTTACCTTCAGAAGGTAAACTGACATATTTTGAGGGTTTATCTAAAATCACTGTATTCAATCTGTCAGCAATGACAGAAATTACACCATCTAATGCAATGATTTCCAAACCATGTTCCAAAAAAAATTCTGTTATTTGTGGGATTCTGTGACACATTTCAACAATGTTCTCCTTTCTATTCCTGAACTGTCATTACTGGAATCTTTTAAAAGTCTGAAAGCTGAATCTAATTGTCCAATATTTGATTATGAAATATTTCCCCCCCAGGTTTTTCATGCAAAGAAACTATATCTCGACTTTGCTGAATCCTCCATTATCCCAAGAAACTCCATTTTCTTTCATTCTTATTTGTCTTTCTGATTCATTTTCACCCATTTTCTTTTATGTAGGAAATCTATGCCTTTCATTACTCACTTTTAACTCACTGGCTTATTGTTTTAAGCATATTTATTGCCATTTACTGTTTCTATATCAATCATAATGAATCAAATTTTTAGAATCTCTAATTCTTAGAGATGCTTTCTCATACCAGATCCATGTTACTGTGAGCTATGTATGCTTAAGTGACAGGGAATGGACACTTCTGTGATAAATAATAGTTCATTTGGTTCGTGGCAAACACTACGCAGCACAATGCTTCTTGTTGCAGTGGAAACACTTTTAAAACTTATTGTGGTGATTATATAATCCTGTGAATCTACTAAAACTCATGAATCAGATAATTTGAGGAAAATTGCATGACATGATATATATCTCGTTAAAAGTGTTATAAAATTAATAGTGTTTTCAAATGTAAACTGAAAAATAGAGACATGTCTAATTTTCACACACTTAGAATGGAGTCCTATGATCATAACTTATCTATTAACACCAAAGTAGCAAATTTAAAGATGCAGAGGTTCAATACTTACACTACTGTTATTAGCAAAAATAGGAGGCAAAAACTAAACTGACACTCTGCAATGTCATACGAGCACATACACTGAAGAGTTTCCAGAACATGTCTATTTCCATAAATTAATCTTGCAGGGTGTTAAGTGTGGAATGTTTTCATGAATATGATGATGAGCGTTTACAGAGGAGAAAAGTATTAGTGTCTTCCATGAGCTAAAGACATAGACTCATATAATTCTAGTTATAAAACAAGATGTATAAAGTGACAACTGTAAAAGGGCATAAGTGTAATAATTTGAGAAACCATGAAGCAAACAGTAATAGCAGAAGTGATAAGGTAAAATAAGTAACAATTTATGTGAGAAGTATTTGGAGTGTGGTTGGACAGTTCTAGGAAATCTGTTTTATGCTAAATTCACCATGAGCACTTAAAATCATAAAGTCAATTTAAGATACATGTTTATAATTAATTTATATGTAATAGTCACTGATTAGTATCTTACTATTATAAAATGACTAATCTCCGCGAGGCTGGGGATTTAGCTCAGTGGTTCCGGCGCCTGTCTTGGAAGCGCAAGGGCCAGGGTTCGATCCCTGGTAACCACATAACAATACTGGGTGTGGAGACTCACCCCAGCAGCAACCAGTACCATATACCACAGTGCCGGGAGTGGTGGCTCATACCTGTAATCCCAGCACTCAGGAGGCAGAGGCAGGAGAATTACTGTGATGTGAGTCTGAGGCTGAGCTCAGGGCCAGCCTGAACTACAAAAGCAAGACCCTGTCTCAAAAAACCCCCCCCAAAAAAAAAAAAATAAATAAATAAAATGACTAATCTCCAAAAAATATAATGCTTTTTAAAAGTAAAATTTGACAATAAATTGAATATACATGAAAATAAGTACCTTACATGTGTTCTCTGAACAGAAAATGTTATTCAAAAAATTGTAGTATTTGAAACACTTATTCAAAGAAATAAAGTAAACTCAATTTCAAAATTTTATAGTTTCCATATATATTTCTCTAACATTTTATTTTGGGACACACACTCTCAACCTTGTGATATGAGACTTTAAAAGAAGGTCTAAAAATTAAGTTATGATATAGATTATTTAAATAGATTTATGTCACTTAGAAAATAACACTTTGTTGTATAAAAGTCTACCTTAAAATATTCTGTCTCCACCTAGTTTTAGACTGTATTTCTAGCAGCCACTTTTATCTCTCAGAGCCTATGACTGTTTTAAAATAACAATCTAAATAATTACATTATGGAAATTGATTAGTTTGAAAATGTAATGCAGATACATGCATCTCTTAGAAGTGCTTATTAAATATTCTATCCTGAAAATAGGAAACATTTTAAGTGCATTTAAGTCAATTCTATTAAATTAGATCTTCATATAATGCAGAATTATAATAAGCTCTGTGAAGGAGGTCAGAGATTAGATTCCTCTCATAACAGAGGAAGAGTACAATTCCAGTTGAATCATTAGGAAAAAGGAGTTCTTAAGACATTTCTAAACAATAAATATTTCGAGGGGAAAAGTTCTCCCTGTTTTGAAAGATAATTTCAGCAACATCTTTAACATCAAATACAATGAAAAACACTAGTGACTATCAATGGTAGTAAGCACATTGTTAAAGGGAATGAGGCTTTGGGAAGATAAGAGTAAAAAGGGGAAAAGACTTTTTAATAAAGCAAAGAGAAAAGTGAGAATGAAAGGATACATGACAAAAAGTAATAATATCTTGTTAAGAGAGGTCACAGCAAAGGCCAGGGGTCATCTCTGGATTGTACCACCCTTGGGGAGGTTTGGCTGTTGACTGAATTTCAACTGCTGGTACAGACAGGAAGAGCCCCTCTACTCATCATGGAAAATGTTCTTCTCTTTGCTACATTACACCAGCTAGTCTTTTTTTATTATTATTAAAGGATGAAACCCAGGGATACTTAACCACAGAGCTGGGTACACTCCCAGCCCACTTTTTTTGGTTTTCATTTTGAGACAAGGTCTTGCTAAGTCTTTAAATTGCCCAAGAGATGTACTCTGGTTCCCAGAGTGCCTTGGCCCCAGGGCTGTGCTCCTATGTCCAGCTCACTGATGATATTTTCAACAGAAAAATCAAGAATTGATTACTTGTTTGAATCAAACATCTTCCTCTTCCACATAGAGAATTCAGCTTCGCCACAAACTTAGGTGACAATGACTAGGAAAACCATAAAATTAGAAGGTAGTATAAGGATATATCCCCTATATAATTTTTAAATAATTAAGAGAAATTATATAATTACTATAAATTATGGATGAAATAGTTATAATGATTAAGAGTTTCTTTCAATAAATACAATATCAGTAAATAAACAGTGCACTATAATCAATCCAGGAGTGGTTTGGAAGAAATAAAAGTAAATATTTCCCAGTTATTATAATTATATATTTATACAGAACATTTTCAGGTCAAGAAACTATAGCAACACCATAAAGACTTCACAATAAATAAAATAGGAACTGTAGAAAAAATGACTAACATTTCTTCTTGTTCTGATGATTTTTAGGTCAAGTTTTTGCAAATAGTAGACTTATCTATTCTAAAATTATTAGATACATGCTTGTCTTTCTTGATTTTCGCAGACTAATTCACGTCTTCCTATTGGGTTATGTAGCTTCAAATGGTTGACAGAGTTTAATACTGAGGCAGTTAGGTCTATGCTATCCAGACATATATCTGTCTGGTAAATTGATTATTTTGTCTAAAGTCACTTGACTCATCAAATCCAGGAAGGCTATGACCCTCTTCTTCTATTTCTAATAAATTATAACAGCTCCTTTGAGAAAAAGCCTCTCTGTGTGTCACAATGAGAAAAGAGCACATATCCTCAAAGACTGGGGATTCATGCTGCCTTGGGTCTGTGCATATAAAGTAAACTCACACCTGGGATGGCTGGTTTTATCCTTCTTTCGTATTTCTCCTAAGGACAACCTTACAGCTTTCTGCCTTTGCTTATTGTCCTTAATGCCATCACCTCTTTGCAACAAATTTATCGCATTTCTTTGTCTACCAAGCCATACAATTTTGTGCTTAGGTCTCTTCCTTAAGACCTCCTGTGTGGTCCCTGTGTGCATGTTAAAATTAGTGAGGTGTAAATGGTTTTCTCCAGGTAAAGTCTTCCATCAACTCAGTTATTACACCCAACTAAATATCTTAAGGAGGCAGAGAACTTATGTGTATACCACCAAGTTTAGCTGCCTCCATTTAAAAACAGATTAGAGGCTCTGGCAGCTTGCTAATCATCAGAAGTCAAACTCTCCAATCAACAAACATCCTCTTCATTAGGTCTCAACACATCAGTGTTCCCAATGCTTTCTCCTGACGTGTAAAATGCTGAAGCTATAAAAACAGTGGCTGCTTTCAAGCCTAGAGACTTCAATTTCTACCACTGAACTTGGTACCTGGTGACAGCAAGGACTTTTCCGTACTCCTGTTTGTCTCATTCATAATTAAATGCATAGCTACAGAGCAGGCTCCCTGTGTGAAGATCCCTTTCTGAACTGGTGCCAGAGGCAATGTTCTTCTATTTACCCGAAATGGTATTATGAGCAATTGGAAAAGCATTTTGAGGTAAGAGTGAAATAAAGCAATAATCCAGAGAGAGGAGGCCCGAGAGATTGTATGGCAACTATGGAGCGGCTGACATTTAGAGATGATAGAGGCTCGCAGTTTAGTTTAAGCAGTTTTTGAAAGAGCGCTATTGATATATCCTAAGAAGACCTTGAGGTCAAGTTGAAGATTCTCTTGAAAACTGCTTCAATACTCTTGCTTAAACAGTTGGAAAATATGTACTATTGAGCACTACTTTCATTACAAATTGAATATGGTTCACTTGGATTGGAAAGGATCCATCCTACATGGTATGATCTATATAACAGGCAGCAAGCAGATTAAGTCCAGTAGCCATGGGAAAAGTTTTATCTCTGAAGAAACATTTCTACACCTACTAAAATGTTTCATATATTTCTGGACAAAACACATGAGAGTTTTCACAAAATTGGATTTAACTTTCTAGCTAATATAGCACCTTCTTTCAGAAAAGGATGATAGAGTTTAAAAGAAGAATTTTGTGGAGATTAGCACTAAAATGGGTCTGGTGTACTTATGAATTTTCTACTCATCAGTAGCGACAGTCGCTGGACCCTCACTGGCCTTTCCTGGACATGGCAGGATGGATGTCAGAACAAGAGGATAATTCTGAGGATTCCTTTACCCAACTCTGAGATGGACAGCTGCCATGTTTAGAACAAATGGGTGAGTGATCAAACCACCCTCAGAAAATGGCTGGCAGCCATTTGGGTGCAACCAAAATTTAACAAAGAAAAACATTGCATCTGACTTATTACACAAAACTACATCATCATCACACAGGCACACACATGGGGGTGGATAAACAAAAAATTATCACTTTTCTTCCTACAATTAATTAAAATGAAAGTTACTTAAGTAAACTAATATATACTGTAATGACAGACACTATAAAAGTAACTTTTGATTAGAAGATACATATATGAAGCATGTGATAGAAGCTAGGAGTTTGGGGAAATATTTATTTTCTCTTTTTAAATTAGCCAAACCCTAGTACATTATGTATGTCTAGACTTCTATATTTCTAGAGATACTAAAAATACAGATCAAGATTAGCTTAACTTGAAGTGTTTACTTCATAGGGAAAGTGAAAAATTTTGGGGGGGGAAATTAATTTCTAAAGGCTGTTTTAGAGCGCTTTTGTCTACTAATAGACTGGTAGGTGTTCTCAAGACACTGAGGGCATATGAGCATTTTTGTTGTCTATGCAGAAGAGGGAACACTGGAAAATCACTTCATGACACATCAGTGATTATGTTACCCTTGGAATTTGCTTTGCTGTCAGAAAGATAGCATATCCTATGGAGAAGTGTGGAAAGGGGAAATAGCTTTCACACGTGCTTGTTATCATGAGTTACACTCTTTAAAGGAAGACAAAACTTTCTACTAGGTTTTGTATAGTTCTCATTAGATTCTCATGTATCATAGACTGAAGGTATGTACTAAAACCTTTATGTAATTTACCTCTGAACTTCAGAAAAATCTTATAAGCTAAAAAATAATATTGTCATTACTTTAAGAAACTGATATTTGTGGAAGATAGTTAACATATCCAAAGTGATGGAAACAATTAAACAAATTCCAATGCTGGGTGCCTACTACACATGGGCTTTAGTTCTTCATGATGCCTGCTGCTTCCAACCTGTGTTGTATTTTCTACAAGCATCTCATTTATTGAATGCTTTATTTATGAAAATGGAATACCATGATAAATTACATGGTCATTAATTACATCTTCCTAACTTATAGCTATATGAAAAATTGTTTCTGTATTTCTTTTTATTTATTAGCATAATTTTGAGGATCTGGTATATGCTTATCATCGTCGTAGGCCTTATGAAAGAACGTAATTAATACAGTTATTGTTTTCAAGTAAAGGTAAAATTGACAGCATATTTTTATATAGAGTCTTATGTGTATTTTCAAGCCATATCTCTTCACTCTGTAGTAGAGATGAAAATCTCTTACTGGATTATTAAACTACACAGTAATTTCTGACTACAAAAGATTGAGAAAGAATTACAGGAATCTCACTATTAAAATTTAGGCAAAGAGAAAAAATGTATGTTGATTTTCAAAAAGAGAAAATTATATAAAATTACTCTGAACTTATTACAGTGTTGAAGTTTTAAATTTCTATTTTTATATAGCAAAATGATTTTTCTCCTATAAATAAATTGATAGTGACAAATAAAGTATGACCAGTTTATTTTTACTTTTAAATGTTTAGAAATTACAAAGTATATTAAAGCTCCTAAATAACTCTGAAAGATGCACAACTTATTGCAAGCTTTGAAATATTGGTTTAAGAAATATAAGTATTTTTACTTTGTACTTAAAAATAACAAGAATTAATTTAGTTCATCCAACTTACAAAGCTATCTTTTCTTTGGTCTAGACTTTGCCCATAGATCATACATACTCTAAAAATACTAACTGACAATACTTAAATGACTATTCCCTTTTTTACTCTATGAAAATATAGAATTCACAAGAATAATTTCTGCTATTGTGCTCAATCTTAAGGGATGATACTTTCAAGTATGTTGCGAGAGCAAAGTAGTACATTATAAATTATAATTAGATTTTAATTATTAAATAATTAAATTCCATTTTAATAATATAATTTTATATTAAAATACATGAGGGGGAAAAAAGACTAAGAGAGACTACTTTTTTTTTTTAGTGCCAAAGAGGATCTACATAATATACAAAATTGCCATTACAGTATACATGGTCTCTGTCTCTCTCTCTTTCTCTCTCTGTCTCTCTCCTTCTCTCTGTCTCTCTCCCTCTTTCTCTCTCTTTCTCTCTCTCTCCATCTTTCTCTCTCTCCCCCCTCACCCCTCTTTGTCTCTCTCTCCCACTCTTTCTCTTTCCTCTTTCTCTCCTTCTCTTTTTCTCTCCCTCTCCTTCTCTTTCTCTCTCTCCTCTCTATTCCTCTCTCTGTCTCTGTCTCTCTTTGTCTCTCTGTGTGTCTCTCTCCCTCCCTCTCTTTCTCTCCCTGACTCTCCCCTCTCTCTCCCTCTCTCCCCCCTCCCCTCTCTGTCTCTCTCTGTCCCTTTCTCTGTGTGTGTGTTTCTCTCTCTGTGTCTTTGTCTCTCTCTCTCCCCTCCCTCTCTCTCTTGTCTCTTTCCCCTCTCTCCTCTCCTCTCCTTTCTCTCTCTCTTTCTCCTCTCTCTCCCTCTCTTTCCTTCTCTCTCTCTCTTTCTCTCTCTTTCTCTCTCCTCACCCCCTGAGACAGTCTCAGTGTGTCATCCAGCTGGCTTCCAACTCATGTGGAGCCTCTTAGCCCAGATTCCCAAATGCTAGGTCACAGGCATGCACCACCATGCTCAGCTCTGAAATCTGAGAATGTTATCAAAACCACCATGATATTTATTTAAAATACTTCTGCTACTTATTATATTTGTCATATATTCATTTTCTTGACTCTTTGAAACATTAATGACTACTTTTTTAAGTCTCTAAGGAAGGATTATTAGCCATATCCTAGAAGCTGAATACACAGTCCAGCTAACACAGACAGACATCGTGACCGATGACTCTACCTTAACACCCAGGAACCCTGCGCAGGTGTTTGGCCCAGAGGCAAAGTGAGAGAAAGAAAGAGGCCCAAAGACATCTTTCAAGAGCACAACCCAGCTACCTCTCCTTATCTAGTGTTTTCTGTTCCTCTTCATGCCACTCTCAGTAGGGACCAAGCCTTCCACATAGCAGTGTATCAGGGACTTTTAAGGTCAAAACCACAATGGCCAGGGCTGGTAGCACACACATGATATCACAGAAAATCAGAAGCTGAGAGAGGAGGAGTTCCAGGAGTTCAAAGCCTGTCTGGACTACAGAGTGAGACTCTGTTTCAGACAAAAACAGAAACAAAACATATCTATAGGGATCAAACCTAGATCTTTAGTCATGCTGGGCAAATGTTCTACTGCTGACACATTCCCCCATCCCATGAGATCTGATTATTTTTATGTCACAAGACTTTTCTTTATCTCCTTCCTACACACAGATAAGTGAAATGTGGGTAGATCTATAACTGGAGAATATTTTCCTTCTGATTTTAAAGATTCTCCTCTGAGTGAACATCTGAGAAGCCTTTCAAACTATATTCTTATAAACTTTTTCCTTCTAAAAGATATTTAGTATTATTTCCTAGATAATTTACTTTTTGCAAACTCATTTTTTCTTGATGTATTAGTAAATTAAGCTCTATATAATTAATTATATAGAGGACCTCTTGGATATATCTATTAAGATCTCTATTTTCTGTATTATCATGTGATTTTATCTTTTCAATGAATTCATTTGTACTATTTTAAAATATTAGTGTATACTGTTTATATGTTCTTAATTTTCATTTTTTTAAGTTTTTGGTGTTGGGGATCAAACTCAGGACCTCACACTTACCAGGCAGGTGCTGTGCTGCTGAGCTACATCCCCAGCTGCTCTATTTTTAATCATATTTATGTGTACATTGATTTCATTCAACTTCTTAAAGAAAGTTCTCAGAGTACACTGGCTCTGGTAGTCTTCCTTTTAGCATTTTCTTTTATTTCTTCTAATCCACCAGTTTCTTCTGAACATCTTCAGTCTCTATTAATGGTCATGTTTTAGACTGGAAGCTTCCCTCCAGCTTGTGGTAGTCTTTGACTACCCTCTCAGTAAGAAAACTGACCATAAAGGACAAGAGGGCACTGTTTGCCAGGAGGAGGCCTGGAGATCGAGATGGAAGTGGGACGTTTGGTCTGCAGGAACACAAGGAACCGGCCATGGGAGGTCACTCATGTCATCTCTAGAAAGCTGTCACTTGTCACATGTGGGAAATAACCACTGAATCCTCTGGGCATGATTAGCGGTTTGGGGTGAGGCAGTTAATTGGGGATGATGGGAAGTAAAAGGGGGGGAGACAATTTCAATTTTCAGACATGCATTGTTTCTCTGTGCCATGGACTGAGCTTATATTCACTCTACACGATCTGATATCAACATAGAGTCTCTATTACTCAGTTTTTCTATACGGAGTCCAAACTTCATTGTATTGCAGAAAGGGATAGAAAAATACACAACACGAAGCCAGTATTTGCCATATTATTCAAAGCTGTGGGAGGAACTTTGTTTTCATTTTTTATTTTTTTAGGGTTTTTTGAGACAGGGTCTCGCATTGTGGTTCAGGCTGGCACTCAGCTCAGCCTCCAACTCACATCACAGCAATCCTCCTGCCTCTGCCTCCCGAGTGCTGGGATGACAGGTGTGAGTCACCATGCCCGGCACTGTGGTATGTGGTGCTGATTGCTGCTGGGGTGAGTCTCCAAGCCCAGTATTGTTATGTGGTTACCAGGGATCAAACACGGCCCTTGCGCTTGCAAGACAGGCGCTAGAACCACTGAGCTATATCCCCAGTCCTGTGGGAGGAACTTTGTATTCTAACATTTTCCTGAATCAATTTTCAACAATTTAAGGCACTTGTTCCAAACTCAGGGCTTGTTTGAAGTTTTCTACCTGAAGGTCTGTACTACTTCATAGTATAAGATCCCTCCATACACTCAGGCCTTGAGGCCGCTCTCTTCTAGTTCACATCTTGGGTGACCCTTTGCTCCATCTCTGTGTGCTCTTATAGGAGGGGAGAGGAAGAAAACTTGCATTTGTGTAAGCTGCTGTGATTATTCAGAGGCTGTAATGTAATATTAAAACTTATAGTTGATGTTTAAGCAAATAACTAAAGAAGATTCTCAAAAGTTTAACATGGAGATTATCTCTGAAATTCTTATTCTTTACTTACATATTCCCTCAACAATTTTTGATTGATTTTATTGGTAGATTTTATATATACATTATAATCACATTCAACATTGATAATTTGTATCTGTACAGGACACATCTTGATTGCCATTTTTTCCTTTTCCCCTGCTCTCTCTACAACCCCCATCTCTATCTACATAAGCTTTGTTTCCTTTTCTTTTCTTTATTTTTTATACTATCAACTTTTTCTTTCTCTTCTTTACTTTCCCATAGCCACACTTTCCCTTTTCCTTTTGCACATCTCCTTCCTAGTTCACTTTGCTTATTATACATTTTGGTGTTCATTTACACCTACCTTGAAAATTTTACTATGTCAAAGTTTAAGTAAGAATGGATTTAAAATGCTGTGGTATTTTTTAAAGTTTTCTTTCATTTTGAAATTCTATCTAGTATATGCTTTAAGTTCATCAGAGTTAACAGAGTTGAATAATATAAACAGGAAAAAATGTGAAAATGAGCCCTTTGGAAATAGTTCCTCAGGGAATTTTCAGATAGAACTTAGTGCTTGTATCAGTTTATTCTTCATAAGAATTGTTCTTCCAGGATAACAGTAGTTTATGCTCAGGTGCATGTACATACACATACATATGTATCTGAAAAAATAATTCAATTCTCTGAAGTAATTTTTGCTTCCTTTCATATGTATCCAGAAAGCTGACAGAGGTTCATGTATTTTATTTCAGGTCAATTAATCAAAGTTATTGGAGTTCACTAATCATATACAAAGCATTAAATTACTTAATTTTCAACAAATTTTGTAGTGTAATATAAGACTTCCTCTCAGATAGTCTAAATGCAAGTGTCTGTGCAGTTCAAAACATGAGAAAGTAATTGTGATACAATATCCACGCCAAGAACTATATCAAAATCACCTAATGTAGTATATGTGTAGTTACTGAAGCCCACGACAGGAGTTAGGCAGAGTACAAGCAGCTACAGTGTCAT
The DNA here is from genome assembly GCA_004026965.1 of Petromus typicus. NCBI lineage: Eukaryota > Metazoa > Chordata > Mammalia > Rodentia > Petromuridae > Petromus > Petromus typicus. The sequence goes on along the minus strand of PVIR01003750.1, from coordinate 62,787 downwards.
AGGAAAAGTAGCTATCTACATTCAATGAGGTGAAAATCAAATAGGAGAGAAGTGATAATGCATACACAACCACAATGTAGAGTGGAGTCATAAATGCCAGGAATTAAAGAAACTAATATAAACTATCAACATCAGGACATTCCAAAGTCATTTCTTTTGGTAGCTGGAACAGTAAAAAAGTCGGAATTCAACTTGGAGATGGATGTCGCCCATGCCAGCCGTGAAAAACTCTGGTGTGAAGCAGTGTAGTAAGAAGAGATGGCACAAGGCCGAGGCACAGCATCAGCCGAGTAAGAAAGTTGGAAGGGAAAACTGACCAAAGAGGCTTCTAAGATCACCATTGTACCTTGGCTCTACGCAGATCTTCTCCAGGTTTGCTATTTGTTAAGAGGATGCTCAGGACTAACCACAGAGTGCTATCCATGGCTATGATTTATTACAGCAAAATACAAAGGCAAAATCAATGAAGGGAAAAAGCATTTGAGAGAAAACCTGTAAAAAACCAGACAGCATCTCCCAGGAGTCCTATCCCAGGACAGCTGTACAGGAAGTACCTCATTTTTCCAAGAGCAGAGTTGTAAATATCATATATAAAATGTTATAGACAAATGAAGTTCCACTGAGCCCAGAAGTGTAGGATGTTTATTGGGAATCAGTGATATGCACACCATTGGCTGAGTCTGTGCCCAGTGTTCAGACATCCAGTAAAGGTACAGAAGATAAACTACACTGTTAGGACACTGGTTTAGATGTTCTGGGGTGGTGGGGCCCTTCACAAAATCCAAGTCACCAAAAACCAGGCAAGAGACAACTTCTCAAGCCAACATTTTTAAGAACAGCAGCCTTGGATATCAAGCCTCTTCTGCAGGGTTTCTAATGGTGGGACTGACTTTGTGAAAAGTCTTATTGATATGAGGATTTTCCTGAATCACTATATCTTATTAATAATCTATTTTGATACACTGATGAGAAAATATCCTGCACAATTGAATTACCTGGAACTTCATTTCTTACTCTTTCCTAGAGAGAGATGAGAAAGGCCTTAATTCAACAAGAACTGCTATTACTGATATTCTGCAGACATAAGTAATAGATCACATGAAGTCTTCATTGTTTTTTTCTTTACTTTTAGAAATTTAGATTTTATAAAAAAATTCTAAGCAAATTTACCTTTTCATTTATGCATTGTTTTAAATATGAAAACATAATTTGTATAAGGTTGTTAACAATTGGATAAAAAAAATCAGATGCATGTGTCCTGCATGCTTATATTTTCAATATGCCATAAAGTGGTTCATACATTTGCTCATTTATTTGCACTCATACTTCTTGAATAAGAATTCAGCTAAGATTTTCATGCAAAGTACTTTTTAAGCAGTAAAGCCAAGATGAAACTGAAATGCCTTGCACATAATGTTTTTGTTGGCTACAGGGTTATTGTTACTGGTTTTTATTCCTTAAATTTCTGATCTTTTATAAAATGCAAATATACTATGGAAAAGGAATCTGTTGTCAAATACTATCCCACAAACTCATCTTTTCAATCTAATCTTTACCACCCGCTCAGGGTCATAATTCTATGAAGTATGCAAGAGTTATGAAACAAAGATAGTAATGAGGTTTCATCTTTTCATGCCATATGCTGATAATTTGAAATTTATACCTTCTACCATTATGAAACAAGACATAAGGCTGCACCACCGAAGCATGGTCTTTTGCAGACAAATGAAGTAAAGGAAGGAAATTATAAAAAAGACTACACAAAAGCAAAATTATTTCCTTAGCCCATTATAAATTGTCTTGTTGATAAAAGAGCCCTGAAGCTTTAAGGATAAGGTTCTTCTGTGACTGCTAATAAAAAAGCACAACTATGAAAGAAAGGGTGACCTCTGATGTTAAATTAAATTTTCTTTATCTGCAGGACAGGGTGGGAATAAGTTTGGCTAAAATTACTAAGGTGTAACTAACATGATGATTATTTCCATGTGTTAAATGTCAAAGGAAGAGGCCTTTCAAATTTACTAAATCCAACTTTCACAAAACAGAACTGCCTTTGTTCAGGTATAAACTCTCATTCACACTAATAATCTTCATATTTAAATAAAATTATCATTCAGCAAAAGGTTTTAATTCTCATATTTTTCATAAAAAATAAGCTCTCATGAAAAAAGAAGACAGTGGGGCTAGAGAAAAAATTATAATCAGTCTGGTACTTCTTGTAAGAAATCTGTAAATATTAGTGATGTATGCAGATCAGTTAATCAGATATCTTGTAGACAGTTTGATAGGGCTGCCCTTAAAAAGCCAACCCCTGTGGAGAACAGTTTGGAAATTCCTCAAAAAGCTAGGATTGGAGGCCCCATTTGACCCAGCCATCGCTCTGCTAGGTATATACACACAAAAATTAAAAGATTCATATCACAGTGACATATGTGCACCTATGTTTATAGCAGCTCAGTTTGTGATTGCTAAATCTTGGAAACAACCCAAATGTCCATCAACTGGAGAATGGATAAAGAAGCTGTGGTTCTTCTACAGAATGGAGTATTACTCTGCCATTAAAAAATGATAAGTTTGAATCATTTATACTTAAATGGACATACCTTGAGGACATCCTCATAAGTGAAATAAATAGGTCACAGATGTGTAAATATCATATCTTTTCTCTGGTATGAGAAAACAAAGCTATAAATGAGTTCTAGAATATATGTTATAGATTGTGAAATAGAAAACACTCAAAGCATAATGGAGTAAAGGGGGGAAAATAATGAGATTATAACAAAATGGAAGGAAACAAAGTTTATATGTATGGGGGTGGGGGTGGTAAGGTGGGCAGGGTTATGGGAAAAAATGAAAATTAAGTTGTGTCATATACTGGTGTAAATTCTCATTGTTGAATGCAATCTATCTATCTATCTATATATATAATGTACCAATAAAGATTTCAATTAAAAAAAAAAGCCAACATGAAGAGGAGCCAAGGAGGCAATATGGAGGACAGTCAAGGAGCCAATTTGAAGAGCAATCAAGGCACTAACATAGAGGACAATCAAGAGAGATCTACCTAAGGCCAACATTACAAAAGGAGAGAAACTGCCATACCCACATAGGATAATATTCGAATCACCTGGGGGGAGGGGTCAAAGTCTTAAACCATCTCTGCCAGGAAAGATCCCTGACTAAAAATCCTTGTACACTTGCTATGTGATTTGCTTTCCCATTGGATCCTGCATTTAACCCATCTTACCTAAGCGAATGTAGATGCAATATTATAAATTGACTATACTTTGGTCCCTCTTTGAACCCTCCTCACCTCCTGGCTTTGCTTCATAAATAACCCCCAGGGAAATACAGTCCCTGAGGTCACTCACTGTTGTGTCTCTTTCTGTGTCTCTTAGGCAGAAACTTTCATTCTCAATAAACTTTTCTGACTCTTAACCTCCACTGTTCCTACAATTCATTTTCTTTTAATTTTACAGAACATGACCTCACATTCCTGATATCTAGAAAGTTAGGAGTTGCAATATTTCTGTTCCTTTTGGATTACTTGCTTCCTTGTATTTCTACCATGTAAAATATTTTAATAAGCTTGAAAGTTATGTAGAACCTATGAAAATATGCTTTGTAATCCAATAGTTGCCACATACTGATATCTGGCACAAATTTATTTATTTTTTAATGGCTGTAACAATTTTGTCATAAATATGAAAACTGACTAATATTTGCAAAGTTCTTTTAAACAATTAGTCAACAAAACTATTAATATTTGAAGTTCATGAAATTTCATAATAACTGAGAAGAGATTTAAATGCAACATTATTAAATTGGGAAACATTCTATAAATGTAATAAAACCATGGAAGAAAATAAAAGAGGGATTCTAGGGAAAAAAATTATGAACAAAGGAGAGAACAAAAACACATTACTGATAAATCTTAAAGATGTTTAAAAAAATCAATGAAAGGTGTGAAAGAAATTGCTTTGTGCCTGGGTAAACAGCTTCATTTCTTGTTTTCCCCTTAATGTTTCTAATAGATTCACATTAGCATTTTCTTCTTTGACCATCTGTTATTCTGCTTCAGTGTTTTCTTCTCTTAATTTACTGTAATTAAACTTCTTCTCTAATTATTTCTATCAAGTCTCTGTTTATGTGCATTTCTATTTAATCAACAATTACAAATGTACCAAATGAATAGTACAATCATTCATTTGTAAAGGAAATCCTGTGTCATCATTTCTAATTAGTTGTTTGGTGTTACTGCTGCCTGCCGTTTTCCTATGCTAACCCAGGGAACTGAAGGGTGACTGCAGCCTCAGCTCCTCACTGAGAGCTTTCCTTACAGAGTGCCCACAGGGCCAGAGCTTACAAAATTGATCGGAGATACCTGAGGAAGATAATCACTTTGCCACAAAACAAAGCAAGTGCTGCTTCACCGCACAGATTAGTCTTGGGAAAACAAAAGGAGGTAAGAAAGCTCCCCCTAACTAAAGGTCACACATCCAACTCATTCCTACCAAGTAGTCAAATACTATACAATTCATAAAATGGTTTTTCTTAGCTGCTATTTGAAATATGTAACAATTGAACAGTGCTCATACAACAGTTTAAAAAATATATCTATTCTTCAGGATGGTAATTTAAAATGTATATTATCTTTTTTTTCTAGAGAGCTTAAGGAGATAAACATTATTAGTGGAAGAACAAGCGTTCCTAAGAGGTAATAAGACACAGAGGGAAATCCTGCCAGCTGAATTTTAGCACAGTTTAGAGTGGAAGAAATTTGTACTGTAAAGGACTAGCGATAATATATGAACAGTGTTAGCATGAACTATATAAGAAGAGTAAACAGGAGAGGGCCCATATAGTTATATTGCACGGACAGATTATGGATCAAACTGCTCTGTGACCACTGTCAGATATATATTTTAGTGGGAACAAGGTGCGAATGAGTCAGGGATCACAGCAAGGACAGTATTTAAAATGTGGAAGGTTTTTGATTAGACACAATCTCTTGTCAAATCTCTGCTATCTCCACAGTTCCGTTAGTCTATCTGATGACTCAATTACAAACGTGTAAATTTTACACTACCACCAGTTCTGAAAAGAAAGAGATCTTGTTTTATTTATCTTTCTAATAATGCCTTTGGTAAGGGAAAATTTGGAGGCATCCCAAATTTAACAAGGACTGGAAGATGAGATAGAAGAGAGTTAAAGAAAGTTAATCAGTTAATATCCATGGGCCAAGTCAATTAAAGTTCTTCCATATTCTTTATTATATATTCAAACCTGGATTCAAACTCCAGGCTGCTGGTAATGAGGCATAATTCCATCTTGTCATAAGGCTATCAAATACAAAATCAAAGACTGACAAGGAGAATAGGCTGTAGCAAAGCTGGCTCAGGAGCAGACATGACCTGTTAATTATGAAATTCCATAATACATGCACAGAACAGTTCCTAAAGCTCTACATGTGGCCTTCTCTCAAGAATTCCAGCAGATTTTTAATAACATGGCCTAGAGCTGAGGTCAGCCTGAGGTATGGGATCCCAGCAATGCATCTCAGGACCCGTCTATAGACATTCTCTTGGGTTTCCTCAAGATCTGGACAGTACAAAGGAGACCAGAAGAAGCACTTGCTACCTTGGCCTTCCTGCTAACTGCCAACCCTTTCTCCAGAGGATACTTTTATCTTACCTTTTCACTCAGCCAGATCTCACTCTTTAGAACCAGTTTCCTTCAATGTCTTCACTTTCACTTTTTCAAATAAAGTTTTGCATTGCTTTTTGCTCATTTAGTTCAGCCCTTGATTCAAGACCTAAAGCACCTGAAATCCAGGTCCAGAAGAAGAGGTGGGCAATCCAAAACCTGGTAGCACTTGATTACCTAGCTACTTTGAGAAGAAACTACTACAAAGCACAGATCCTCCTACTTCCCAACTGACTTCCTTTCCCCGCTTTCCCTCATTTTGAATAATTCTGATGCTCTAACCTACAGTCACTGTGAATTCAGTGTAAACACTTTATGCTTTTCTTCCTTAAGATTTCTTAATACTAATGTTTATAGTCTCAGATCCAGTGAACATTCTTCCATGTGCTAATGAGCCCTGCACCAGGAAGTTCTCAGGGCCTTTCCTGGATAGCACTTATAACAGTTCAGCCAATGCTTAACATCAGAGAGGTTTGTTTTTTTTTTTTTTTAATCAATCTTGAGTTTTGATTTAATGCCTCTTAGGACTAGCGTGTCACAATGTAGAAGGGAAACAAATTGATGAAAAACTGTTTCCAAGTATACTATATTCTCAATAATAGTTGAGTTGTGATTGGCCAAAACAATAGAATTGTTGTCAGGAATTAGATGACATTCTGTTCTGGGGCAGTCAATATATATCTTACTACTCAGTGATATAAGAGCACAGCAATATGGAGCAGAGTTTAGTTACTTTGTTTAGATTTTTTAGTTTGCAATCCTTCTGAAATGTTCACAGAGTTGGGGTTTGCATCTTGCTTCCTGACTCATGAACTAAGACCAGCCCTCCTCTGCTGAACAAGGGCTGTTCACCACCTGGCAGAGAAGCTGAACTACAAAGGCTCTAAACAGAGTCACATGCTCACCTCCAAGGAGATGGAGACTCTGTTACTGAAAATAGCATGTCCTTTCTCCTCTAAACAGTCTTGAAGTCTGATAGAGTCCTTCCAAAAGAAACATCAGGAAACAAGTTGTTAAGATCTCTGTTTATATAAACAGAGGTTGTAATGAGGTTTTTTTTTTTTTTTTTTTTAATCATACCATTTTAGTTTACAGATTTATTATTAGATATGGAATGAAAGTCATTCACAATTGGGCTGGGGAGTTAGCTCAGTGGTTCAAGCAACTGTCTTGCAAGTACAAGGGCCCAGGTTCGATTCCCCAGTAACCATATACAATACTGGGTGTGGAGACACACGGCCAGCAGCAACCAGTACCACATAACACAGGGCTGGGCGCAGTGGCTCACACCTGTAATCCCAGCACTCACGAGCAGAGGCAGGAGGATTGCTGTGATGTGAGGCTGAGCTCATGGCCAGCCTGAACTACAAAGCGAGTATTCACAATAAACCAAAAAAAAAAAAAAAAAAAAAAAAAAAAAAAAAAAAAAAAAAAAAAAAAAAAAAAAAAAAAAAAAAAAAAAAAAAAAAAAAAAAAAAAAAAAAAAAAGTAAGATAAAAAATATTAATGGGAAATAGTGAAAATGTGAACAGCTGAAATAAGTCCTCTCCTAAATTAATATCTTAAAAAATATATATGAATATTCCAAGTAAAATTAATGTATAAAAATTCTTTTTGACTACTCAATTTAAAATCTGAGTCTCCAAACCTGTCCTCCCTGTCATATTTGTGATTTTATGTTCTTTTTTCCACAGTATCCACAAAGAACAGCAGCTTTCAAATTGTATCTTGTCTTCAGTGACTCCATTTTGTGTAAAGAGTCACTTGTCAGGACTTACTCCGTTTTGGGTAAAAATGCTAAGATAGAATGACTGAAACTTATCCATACAGGTGAGCAACCACCATTCATGCAACATGACCATAAGGCATGGACTGATAATGACTTATTTGTGCTGACAAAAAAAAAAAAAAAAAAAAAATTGCCATCTGTGGACTTTCCAGCTTATAGACGGAACACACAGATACATGGACTATATCAGTAACACCAGTCAGTGAACTTGTCAGACACCCAAGACCAACTCCTTCACCTACAATGCATGAGAAGAGACTGGGGAAATCACAGTGGAATCAACCCAATTCCTTCCTTCCAATTCTTGGGCACAGACCAGTCCAGTGCACAAATCATGTCCTGTGCCCAGGAGATTGCCAGGCAACCAACTCCCCACCACCCCTAAGTTCAGCCCAGCACAACATTACATGTAGTTGACACCACTCACTGTAAAGCTGATGTCCAGATCCTTTGCTCTGACATCTCCCTTTGGTTCATCAACTCAGTATTGACTCCCAGCCATACTCCTTGCATCTGTGTTGACTCTTCATGGACATTCATCTCCTATGGATTCTTTAACATATTCTTTTTGTTACCTAAGTGTTATTTGCTGTGCTTTGTGTAATTTGAGTGTGAAGACTTAAGTATGAGTGGTTAATAAAGACTGGAATAGAATGAGAAGTTGCAATTGCTGTGGTCCTAATTCCAAGTGAAACCAGGATTTGATGAAGTATAACTGACAGTACTGAGGCAGTTTAGTAATCTGTTGATACTGCAGAAAGATACAGATGTGTCATTCTGTGATAAGATTATACCTTGGTCAAGGAAGCATTCTAATTTTTTTGAAAAAAAATCATATCATATTTATCCAAAGTTACATTTACTCACAGTATCTTTATATTTATTTACTTATTTCTAGTTTTTTGAGACAAGGTCTTACATAGCTCAAGATGGGTTGGAACTTACTATGTAGCTCAGGCTGGCTCCAAACTCTTGGCAACTGTCCTATCCCAGCCTTCCTCATGCTGGAATTACAGATATGCCCCACAAATGCCTGGCAAATACATCTTTACTGTAACTCTAAAAGTAGACTTCACATCCAACTTCTGATAGAGAAACAGTTGTGGAGAAGTTGGGTAACAGACTCAGATCAAAGTGTGGCTCAACATGAACAAGTGTCAGGATTAGAACCCAAGAACTCTGTTTTCAGATGATGCTTCTTAAATTCTTTGTTCTAGTGTTGCAGCCAGGATCTGCAGATTACCCTTTGCTCTCATTTCCCTTTGGTCCCTTTAATCTATCTGAATCCTTCCCTCCCCTAAAAGGATTTTTGTGATCCTGAATCCCTCTAGCTAAAGATTTTAGGAAGAAGCCCATCTATCTTCTTCGAGGGCATCTTGCAACAAACCTGATTCCTTCCTCCTAAGTCTAATCTCTTGACTATTAGTACTTGAGTAGTAGCAGGCAGAGCATTTGATCTGCTAACATTGCCATGCCAATAAAATGTGTTTCTCTTAAAGAACTTTGTCTTTCCATCTCAGCGTTATAGCTCACTACCTAGAAGCATATGGAGAACACTTGCCATATATTTATTAAAGAAAAAAATAGAAGATTCAAAAATACACAGAACAGCATTGAAGTATATTGCAAATAAAATGTTATATAGTCAAAGATGTAAATACTGGTTACTAATTTGACTAAAATTATTATGTAATTACAGTGAGCTTAATATAGATAGTAAAGTTGGGGCTATAAAACAACTTCCATCCTTCTACTTAAACTTTGGAAATACCTTAAAGGGTAATTCTTTTTGTCCTAAGGCCTACTAGGTAGAGAAGTCAAGATGAGAAAGACAGAACCCTGGTCCCCTTTGGAAAATTCTAAAGTCTCAAACCAGATCTACCTGTGCCAGACTTGCCAGCATGACCTACAATAATGTTTCTTCACTTGGAGCCCATTAGATGTTGATGTATATGTACTAAACCCCATCCCTCCAAGTAGAACAGAGTGGGTCATAGGAAAGGACATGCTGTAGACACAGCTAAGACTCAGCACCCTACTAGGCTTTGAAAAACTTTTGACAGAGGATCCCTGTCAAAGCTTGGGCATTAGAAGTCACCTACGGACACCTGTGGACACAATCCCATCCTGTAGCACAGGCGCACAGTGGGGTTCTGTTGCATAATTTTTAAAAATCAAGATAAAAACCTCACATGTAGACATGGCCCGCAAGGTCCTCCAGAGTGTTACACTGCCTAATTAAACTGTTTGGCCTTTTAGGTTCAAGTTTTTTGTTTGTTTGTACAAAAGAACCTATATACCTGCCCAAGATTCCATCACCCATGGCAACAAGGGAATGTAGAGATAAGTGATATGTTTGTGGAACTAACAGATTTAAACCATAACCTATAGTATGAAGGCAACTGACGATGTATAAAATTGGAAACATGAAGAAAGAGTGGTGTTTTCAGTCTATTTTAAAATACAAATTCAAATGCTAGAAGAAAAACTCTCAAAAGAGGGATGTGCTTCCTTTAAAGGGAACCTGAAGATGATATCATTTCACTACAGACTTCTATGTTTTCAAAATCTGAGTTGATTTTTATTTCCAGGTTCTGTCTCTGAACCTGATACAAACAAAATCAACAAACTGCTTTAGTGTTCCTGAGAGGCTTCTTTGCCTAAGAATTGCCTTTCTAATTAAGCCCTCCAACTCTTTAACATGCTAATTTTACCCATTAACTTGTAGATGAAGTGGTTTCAGCTGTTATCTGTGAATCACCCACTACCGAGCTTACTCTACAAGTTTGTGAAGCTGATTTGAAAATTTTTGCTAATTTTTGTTAAAGATATGTGCGTTCTTATACAGTACTATTTTTTTTTCCCTGTGTATGTATCCAAGACTTTTTATGAATTTCTTTTCCCCGGTATTGGGAGTAGAACCAAGGGCCTTCACACTGAGATATATCCCTATCCCTTTTTATTTTTCATTTTGAGACCAGGTTTCATTATGTGGCTAAATGACATGGCATATGTCTGAACTTAAAATACTCCTGCCTCAACTACCCAGTGTAATTTGTACTTCCTTGCCTACCTTACTAGGCACAAACTCACTCTATACAGTCTTTCTTTTTCTACCTTTAATAAAACTTTGTTACTGTTTGTTGTGTTTGACTTAACTAATTCTTCACTCAGGAGAGAAAGAACCTAGAGCCCACCTCCAGAACTTGACTCTAGCACTTCAAAACCCAGTGTCTTTTTAGACATGTCTGTGGTGTGTCAGGACACAGGAGGAAATGCAGAAATAAAGTAACAAAAGGAATGCTGATTTTAAGGACGGTTAAATCCTATTTGGACTTAATTTGCCTAGAGATGCATTATTTCTTGGTAACTTGGTATTCTTTTCTCTTTACATTTGTTTCTTAATGCTGAAAAACAGAGGTTGAGATGGCACCAGACTGATGTAATCATTAGTAAGTGCTGTATAAGTTGTGTTATTGCTATTAGGATACAATTTACATATTCAGTAAAGGGAAAGAGGGTCTTGGTGTGCAGTGTGCAGGATGCTATACAAGGTTATTGTAATGACGTTTCTTTGTGCAATGTCTTCAGGGTGCAACTATCTTTGTATCAAATATTAAGAGGGCTTACAGACTGAGCATTCTTAATCCAAAAATTTTAAAACTGAAGTGTTCTGATTTCCAAAATATTACAGTTATGACAGCACCAGTGTACAATTCCACCCCTAATCTCATATGATAGATAGTAAACAGATAGTGAATTAGATATGAAACATAAATGAATTATATGTTTAGACTGAATTATATGTTTAGAGTTATATGAATATACTTCATTATGAAGACACAGATTTTCCAGAATCCAAAATCCAAAGCAGTTCTGTTCCAAGCATTCTGTATTTTAAGAATATTTTAATACACTATTTTATAAAAAATAGTAGAAGGAAAAACATTCAAATAAATTTCTGGGAGCCCATACACTGATCTAGTCCTGACACATGTACTTAAGATAGGAGGTTAGGGCTGATAAAAGACAAACAAACACTGGGTGGAACATATCAAAATTCATAAAGACCCAGAGAGCAAGTCCAGTATATGGAACACAAATGACCCCATGGCTACAGAGGACGGTAGAAGGGACCAATCAGAAAGTGATATTTTCAGTCCCTCCTTTGAATCCAGTACTATTTGAAGGAGCCATCAGAAAAAGACATTTTGAATTCTTCATTTACATCTGAGGGGAAAAGAAGTGAATCTTTCCATAGAGTAGTTTAAATCTGCCTCCCACCAAGTGAGTCTTTGCCAGGACAACTGTCCCAGTGCCTTTTAAGCATGAGGAAGAAGCCAATTCAGAAATTTCAAATACAAAAGCCCTGTTTCACTTATCTTGAGCTCCCTGTCAATCTGCTCACAGGCCCTCTCTTGCCCCATAAAGTCTTCTTGTTTTCTACCTTCAGTAAGTGTGTACTTTTCCCACCTCTTCTGCATGTCTTGTCCAATTCTTTGCCCAGTACCTGGGAGAGAATCCCACACAAACATCCATCTGCTGATACACTGTCCTATAAATTCTAACACCAACACCTGCACCCAGCAGAAGTGCCCCAAGTTTCCTTAACCTCAGTCCACCACTATGGACTAGAATAGACTTCTTGGCTACAGCCCATATATGGCTTTTTAATGAAAACCAATTCACAATCACAATGGATCAATAAAGGTTCAGCCTTGCTTTAGGTGAAGCTTCCCAACATTTCAGAACTCCCACCATCTCCATCCTTTTACTTTCCCAGATAACTCTGCCATGGTGGGTGAGCAGATGAGTGACACCCCAGGGAACCATGGAACTGTAGAGCTGCCAGCTGTGATCTCTTCTAGAGTTTCAGGTAGAAAGGGACCCATATTTATGAAAGAGAAGTCACATGAATTATTCTACTTTCCTCTTTGATTCCTTTGCCAAATAGCAAATGTTGATGTATTAAAATTGCTTTAATTATTCTGTTGAATTGTTCCAGCAATTACATTCTCTCAAATTAATTAAGAGTGTTGTAAGCATTTTTAATGGAGATAAACTTGTTCAAGCTATATAAAGAGATGGGGAAATTATTCTGAACACTAGCAGAAGACTAGAATCCAAGGTGCTTTCACAAATCTTCTTCACAATGAGTTTTTTTGTTTGCTTGTTTAGTAAAACTTTGGACATTTATCTCCTTGTTTTTCATCTGAATATGTTTCTTCCAAAATGGTATCATTAAGACTAATTTTTAGGGTTTTAACACTTGACATCTTAAAATATCCATGTTTTTACCTTCTAGTGCTGGTGGTCGTAGGGTGAAAGTGGATCTGAAGTGCGGAGCGAAGTAAACTTCAGGTGGAGCTTCCTTGATTCCATCGTCTCCAGAGTGAGTCCCTTTCCTCAACTTTTCCAGCTTTCAGATATTTTTGCATTCCTTGGATCATGGCCTTTTCCCTCTATCTTCAAAACCAGTGAATGCCTGTCCAGTCTTTCTCCCATGGTGCTGTTTCTGTTTGCTTTTCTCTGCCATCTTCTTTGTTGATAGAATAAAGTGGAATCCACCACTGTTGAGTCTCTGGGGCTCATCTGGACAGGTAAAGCCAGTCTCCTCATCTCTCTTAAAAGTGATACCAAAACAGAGACCTGTCCCAACACTAGTTTTAGAGGCTCAGAGGCTAATACTCCGATGGTCAGAATTGGCTTTTGTAACATGTCAAAAAGGTTTTCAAATAGACCCCTCTGTGGTGTTTATCAAGATAAATGAAATAAATGCCACTGGATTCTATAGTGCTATTCAAATCTATGGTGAATCCTCTATGCTTTTTGACTAAACATTCATTTGTAAAAACCTCCAAACTTTTCTTAAAAATGCAAATACTGAACAAAGCCTAAAGCAGAATCTAATTCCCAGTAGAAAGGGTTTACACTTGAGCAGGGCTCACTTCTTATAGGAAGGACAGAAGCAGGTGCCTTGTCATAGAAGATGACTTGGAAGGTGCAGTGTAGTCCAGAACAACCTCATCCAATACAAAACTCAGACTCCTCAGGTCACAAATAGATTCTTTTTACTGTGAGTCCTGGCAGTATAGAATCTAGTCCTCACTTTTTAAAAAAAATTATTATCTTTATTGATACATTAAATATATGCATCATAATTGCACTCCATAATGGGGATCTGTACCAGTATAAGACACAACTTAATTCTCATTTTTCCCATAGCCCTACCCACCCTACCACCCCCCCATATACATAAAATTTGTTTCCTTACTTTTTTGTTACAATCTCAACATTTTCCTCCTTCACCCTATTTACATTGAGCATTTTCTATTTCACAATATATAACATACAATGCTAGGACTCATTTATATCTTTATTTTCTCATACCAGAGAAAAGATGTGATATGTACCTATCTGTGCCCTATTTATTTCACTTATGAGGATATCCTCAAGGTATGAATCCTCACTTTTTAAAGGAGAGAATAAAGAGCAAAGTGTAGTCATATGTGTCAGTCAATGTTTTGCATAACTGAAGTAAAATTTTTACATCTGTCACTAAAGCTCCAACAACAATGGAGATTGAGAAAGTGCTGCCTACATTAGAATTTCACAGGATTTTTCTTTATAAAACAACTGAAATTCCAAGTTTTAACTTCTGACGTGTACCTAAATCTAATAGAAACAGGACAGCAAAAGAACATTGTCAGAAGGAAGTGAGTGTCTGAACTATTAGGAGTTGAGCATTTTTATTCTGAAGACCATAAAGAAACTCTTTATTATTGGTATTGGCATAATCAAAAAGGCAATTTTTGTTATGATTTTAAAATGTCACAGTGTATTAATTTTTGATGGACAGATTATAATGCCCTCTGGTTCCTGTCAGTTTATATAATGGCTCCACCAGATTACAGAGCTTTTGGGGGGGCAATGGCAGAAGTTTTAAATCCCTTGAAAGGAATTATTCACTAGATGATTGTTGCCAGCAAGATAAGGCCTCATTTTACAGCAGATTCTCAGAGATAAGTGTTCCACAGATAGAAAACATAAAGGAAAAAGGAATATAAAACTTTGTTCCAGGGTATTCTTTCTTCTAGGCTGTCCTTCTATTCAGTGAAAATTATTGTATGAAATAAAATCTGTCTTTCCAAGTTTTCCATTAAAAAACTGATTTGTAGGCTCAGAGAGGATAGGGATATTTGTCACATATATGTTTCATATAAAGAAAAGCACATTGAAAATGTACAATTTATGCTTAGCAACTGTAGAGAACATCTGTTAACTAAGGGACATATCTATTATTCAGGGCAAACATCACCAGAACAATTCAATCATTTTTCTGAGAAATTTGAGCTTTGAGCACTGAGAGAAATCTTTCCTTTCTCTTTGGGCTGGTGCAGAGTAAAGAATGTGATTTGTATCTATGAGATTGTTAACTAGGTAGGACTTTGGTGGCTGGCAGCTCAGATTTGATTCATTGGATACATGACCAGTGATTTTGATGAGAGACAGGAAGGATGGTAGAGTATCACTGATGTAGAAACTGGTTTAACAACTGAGTCAGTGAAGACACCATCCTATGAGAATAGACACTGTCAGTAGAATAGTTTGCTGTTCCAGACAGAGACTTCAAGTTCTGGATCAAGCAAGGCCCTTAGGAGACCCAGGGTTGTCTAATATTTTAACATAAAACATCTGTGTTTCTACATTGTAAACTGAATATAAGACCCAATAGAAGCAAAAGAAAATTCATTAGTACTTTGGGTCTCCTGTGCCTTTCTGCAAAGTTATATCTGTGTAGCATTTGGTTTAATTTACTCGTGGTGAGAAGATGCAAAATTTTCCCTTCAATATATTTTGCTTCTTGAGGAATTAAGGAATAGAAGGGTTGCAAAGAAATTCAATAGAGCTGATCAAGAATTGTGCTGTACTACCTACCTTATTATTACTAATAGGACATTGTTTTTCATGTGAATGTAACATAAATGAGAGTAGTCACTCAGTCCAAGTCATATTCTTATGCATTGCTTCTAAAGTGCTGTGCCACCTCTTTTACTTGGGCTTGCAAGGATAGAGTTCCAGGAACTCCATAGCTGTTCCCTGTCTTCTACTGATTTCTGCATATATAACTTTATGACATCCTCTTAGGTGATATTGCCTGGCTTTATCATATAAAACTACAACCCACACATATCTTGCTTTCCTGTAGCACTTGTAACTTTGCTTAAAAGCTATTATTTTTTTCTTAAGTATACCATTCGTTTTAAAAAATCTGTTTACTCAATTAAAATGTAAATACAATTAGCTTTGAATTTTATTTTATTTTGACTTACTTTCGTATGTTTGAGGACTAGAACCATATTTGGCACATGATACAGACCTATTAAATAAATAAACTAATATTCTACATATTTCAGATCTGTATCAGTTAGGATGGTTTCTGCTGCAGTTAACAGAGAAAGTTTAAAGAGAAAGGAAATGCACTGTTCATCCTGAACTAGAAGCCTGCAGGTGTTCCACTAGTGATACTGCCAAGTGTGTGCTCTTTTGATTTCATTCACCTTATTTTCCTATTAGTGTCTTTGTGTGTGTGGCACAGTTTAGGCAACTTAAGCAACAAACACTGATCTCACATAGCTCCAGAGGCTGTAGAGCACCGATCCCAGTGCTGGCAGATCCAGCCCCGTTCCTCACTCATAGATTGCAGATGTTTTCAGTGTCCTGACCTGGAGGGAGGGTGCAGCGAGTTCCTAATTCCACTCATGAAAGCTCCACCTTTCTGACCTAATCAGTAACTTGAGCCCCACCTCCACAAACCAGACCGGTGGACACTATGCTTCTGTATGTTTTGATTATGAGATGAGCATGTAAAAAAATTCAGATTGTTGCATTTAACTAGCTGAACTCTTTAATGCTGTCAAAAAGACTAAGGCAGCAGTGAGGATAAATTTGTTCCATATTTAAATCAATACAAACAGGAAAAACTTCCACAGGATAAAACCCTTTCCTTATATTAGAATGAGTCCATATAATCCAGGTATTCATTCTTTCTTAAATTTAAGTGAATATGTGAGTATCAGAATCACTCAGAAGTGCTTGCTAATGCCCAAATTGTTGATGTGATTTCCACCTCAAATTTCTGAACTAGTAGGTTTGACAATATACAGTAACAGGAACAACAAGGAACCTTAAGAGTACCTTTCTGGCTCTTTTATCTTATCCAGACTGCTAGGATTAAGACACATTACCATTTATTTTATTCAATATTTTTATGTGTCTGAAGATCTGCTTATCCCAGGACTAGTAAAGAGTACTCTGGAATAATTAATAGAAAAGAGAACCATTTATTTGTAAAGAATGAGTCATTTAAATTTGGCTGATGGTAATGTAGAGTCAGTCAGTAACATGGAGTGCCTTCAAAAACAAAAGCTTGTAATGCAGGGTATAATACACTGAAATCTAGTGGAAAGACTGGAGTTAGTATACAGACTGCTTTCTAATTCCCCTCTTCTCAGTACCGTACTGAAACGATACATGGTTTAGGTTATTTCTTGTTTCTCACTTAAGAAGCTATTCTTGCTGTGGGCAGGACAAATAACTCAAAGTTATTTCTAGTATGGCGCACAGTTTTTTCTGCTTCCTTACATTTTGCCTCACTTGAGAGTCTTAAGAGTCACCTCAGACTCTGTCTTCTACAGTCATTTCTTGGTATCTGTGAAGACATTCCTGGAACTACTCAGATGACAAAATCTATAAAGGCTCAAGTTTCTAATATAAAATAGGCTAGTAATTGCAAATAATCTGTGTTCCTCCTCCCATATATTCAAATTATTTTTAGAATTCTTATAATATTTATTGTGATTTAAACGATTCAGATTACATTGTTTAGGGAGTAATGATGACAAAAAATATCTATCTATGTTCAGTACAGGCACATTTTTCCCAGATTTTTAAAAAACACTGCCACAGGAATTCATGGATATGGAAGCTTTGGGTTTAGAGGACTGTCTATTGTGCTAACATATCTCAACTGTTATAAATAATATGTTAACTCCACATTATGATATATGTGTTTAAAAAAACCTTATGGAGCATTGTCAAAAACTGTGATAACTAGTATTTTTAGATATAGATAATAAGGTCATAGGTGGATTTATCAGAGGTAGGTGAATCCAGAGTGTGTGATGCTAGGATTAAGGGCATGTAGTTACTAAACCATTACACTATTGGTTTGGTAGTGCCATAATCCTGGTAGTCTGGATAAGATAAAAGGGCCAGAAAGGTACTCTTAAGGTTCCTTGTTGTCTTGTTACTGTATGGGCTCCATGACCTAACTGTTTCTCTTCTATGATGCTCCTCTGCCAATTTTAGACTAGACATTTTTATCATCATTACTCCCTGAACAATGTAATTTGCATCATTTAAATCACAATAGATATTATAAGAATTCTAAAAATAATTTGAATATATGGAAGGAGGAACACAGGTTATTTGCAATTGCTAGCCTATTTTATATTAGAAACTTGAGTCTTTATATATTTTGTCATCTGAGAAGTTCCAGGAACTTCTTCACAGATACCAAGGATACTTACTAGTTTACTTAAAGATAACAGATTTATGTATTAAGAAAGATAAGTGATGAATTTGTTCAACTGAAATTTACTTACAAGAAAGGATCAACTCATTTTAGTGGTGCTAACAAAGAAAAGGTGGGAAATGTACCCCAAATCTAAGTAAGAATCAACAAAAATTCCCTAAAGTAACATATAAAATACATTTGAAATATTTAAACATTTTTTTTTGAAATAGGAAACCTGAAACTAAAAAAAAATAATAAAACATAGCAATTTCTATAATGCATACTGAAATAATACATCTTTGTGATACTGAAAACAAATAAATATGTTCTCATTTGCTACAATATTGATGACATGCCAACCATGTAACATATGCTAGATGAAAATGCAAACATAATTTGAGATAATAACTAGGCATTAATTTTTATAGTTCATGGAGTATTCTTATATGTTCTTTATTTATACACCCTACTATGTTAAAAGGTTGTTAGGAGCTTTAATTACAATTAAACAACTCATAGAATCAGGGTCAGGCTTATTACCAACAGTCATTAGATCCTCAGTGGATGTTAGAAATAATTTCTTACACTCTCACAGACAGTAAGTAATAATTTATTACAACCATTTTATAAAGAAGCCTGTGGTTTGCATATTTAAACCTTTCACCTAATGTCACAGAATAGAGATAAAGCTCAAATCCAATTGTTGAAATGACCTTCTGTACTTTCAATTAGATAGTGTTTTATTCTCCTTTATGGTATGACCTCCAAACTCTTCCCAGGGGTATCATCAGAGTTTCCTTCAAGACCGGAAAATAACTGAAACCAGCAAGTGGGTCGTGGTACACAGGCCTGAGGAAGTCACGTGGGTCCTTGAACTGAGTGGACACTCGGGGGTTCCAACAATGCGGAGTGTCACTGACTTTAGGTATTTACCTCTTGCACTTTCTGAGGCACAGAATATTTCAATAAGAACTGAGCTGCTTGCCCAGAAGAGAAACATAGACTACAGATGGCTATGGGGAAAATCCCCTGAGGAGAAATCTCTGTACAAAGCAGGCATCCTGGTCTGATGCTTATTTCTCCTAGAGGTTACAGATGGGCTCTAAGATAAACAGACTGTTACTCTGGACCATATTTTCTGTATCTGCTGACAGAGTCAAATGTCCAGAAAGAATCATAATAGAATATATTTCACCAGTTTGGTTTATGGATTAACAATTCCATGGAACAGTGAATTATACAGTCCATGATGCCTAACAGGAAGTAGAGAAATATCAGTCATAGGGTAATAGTTGATAAAAAATTGAAATGAGAGAGTGTAGAAATTATTGTTTAAATCAACAGAAGAGATGCAAGAAAGGCTGATTCATGCACTTGCAGAGGAGGGTGTTGACACTAAACTTGGGTGTAGTCAAGAAAGGGGAGTCTATTAGGTAGAGTCCTTTGCTTTTCTGAAGGATGGAAGAAGTTGAGGTTGGGGAGGGTTCTTCTATGACTGAGCCTCTTCCCATTGTGGAAAGAGGGACCTAAGGTAATAGGACTCTATGTAATTATATAATTTCTTTTTCTCACCATGTATTTTTAACACCTTTTTTTTTTTTTCCCCTCTCATCTGCTAGTGGAGGAAGCAAAAATGATCCCTAAGCAAGAAACTGCATCTGTGCCTTTAAGCCTTCATATCAGAATTTCTTTGGACCTGATGAGGTGGATTGTGTCTTGTGTCCACTGGAAACCACTACTCATTTCTACTCAAATGAATGAGAACAGAAAGATGGCAAAGCAAGTGCTGGACTAGATTTAGTGCTAACAATCTGGATGGTGCAAATCACTGAACCAAACATCCTTTCCGATGAAGAAAAAATTTGCCTACAATTAAATGACAAATGAAAAGAGACGTTTCAGTAACCGAAAGAAAAAGAATGAATAAGTAATTATGCAGTGAGGGGCAATTCAATATTGTATGAATGTTTTAAGAGATTCTGAGAGCACAGAGATGATGTTATCACAAAGTTCAGTTTGGAAAGGCAATGTGCTATTCCTGCTTTGGGAACTTGGCAAGGTTGAACGGAAGGAAACCAGCAAACTCGAGAGGCATTGCTCTAGGAGATATTTATCCTTGTGATATGATGAGGGACTGTACTGTTGATGACTGAGTTGGAATCATCTAGTCTTTTCTGAATCTTATGTTTTAATATTTTATCTACCGTACTATGATACAGTCTAACACTAGCACTGCTGGTAACATGATAATGTCAATGTCAATGATGGTTGTCAAGTGGATTGAGGAAAAAGTAAAAGCCTTCGTGTGATTTACTACTAACATAAATGGATGTCCTGAAAAAAATGTATTCACATAACCACAACTAATTTATGTGCTAAATAGTGATGTCTCAGTAATCAGAAGGTACAAATAATAGCAAATATGATAAAATGAAATATGAAAATATGTGCTATGGCATTATAGAATGGTATAGTTGTTTCTAAACTTGTCACTATTTCATTGGCTCCTCCAAGTATTTAGTATAATTAGTATTTAGTATATGCCTGTATATATCATATAAATAATTTGTTAAATATGAAAGCAGGCCAAGCTTAGTCTTGCTATAAGAATCTTAGCCTAAAGCCAGAGGATGCCTTGTATAGTAAATCATTCAACTTTGCCCAAAGAGAAGTCTGCACTATTATTTGTTCCTTGAAAGTATTCTCTGGGAATTTTTGCAGTGATAAAGCTTTTATTTATGATGAGTCTTTTGTTTCACATTTGATGCTTGATACTAATGAAGTAACTCATGATGGGGCCCTCAGGACACAAGAGATCAGCTTGTCCTTCAGGGAGGGTTTTGCTGGAGGCTGGGCTCAAACATATGGGAAATTAATCAGTCATGTCTCTGTGCTGGCATGTAAATAAACACTCTGGACCTTGGGACTTCGATGAGCTTCTGGACTACAACAAATGAATGCTAGAGATTAATATGTCCTGTATTTGGAAACGTGCCACCCTCTTTCCATTACGTCACTTCTTTTAGATATATATTATCTTCCTTTTTTAGTTACTGAGACAAAATACCCAACACCCGAAATTAAAGGAGATGACTTATTTGACTCACAATTCATAGAAATTTCAGCCCATCATTGTCTGGCTCCACCAGAGGCATGGCGAAAGGATATCACAGAGGAGAAATAGTTCAAGGCAGGTAGAAGACAACGAAGCAAGCAAGTTACAAGTCCAAGTGACAACAGCAGCTTCTTCCTGCCCTTTTAAAATTCTATGTAGACTACTGGGTTTAAGGTGGGTAGAAAAACAACCAGGGGACTGGTTCAAATCCACACACTCACAATCCCAGCATTACATTCTCTCAACCCAACCATCCCTGAAAAACCCTCCTTTATGAACACATAAGGCTTTGCGGGGAGCACATCCAAACATAAGCCACAACATACATCTTTTGTTTGTGGTATATCATAACTTGGAGTATAATAGTTTGCAGTGGGTTCTACAAATCCCTCCTAGTAAATTATCAACCGAGGTGACTACAGGATCCCCCCTTAATTTGTAGTTGTGATCAACGGTGAGGTTGATCACATACAACTGTTTGTTCCCTCCTCTTATCATTAGACTCTAACTCCTTCCATTTGTGTTCAGAAGTGTGCAGCGGGGTCAGCAGTCTGGAGGACTGAGCCCTTCTGCTCAGCAATATTGGGAGTTCTGAGAAATTGCTAATATTTACTAAAAATGTAATCACTTCCCAAACACCACAAAGGCCACTGAAGCCTTTTTTTTTTTTTTTCTGTTGAATTCCATTTAGCTCTTACTTATTTGAGCTGCATGGATATTAGTGTTCATCAGCCATTATTATCATTTTAAGCAAGTCCATGTTTCTTTGTAATTTCTGATGTGCTTAGCGTTCTAATTGCTTTAATTTGTATGTTCCTCACAAGAATCATTTCATTCTTCTGAACAACTCCCTTTAGTATTTACTATATATAGTATATAATGGTACGTTGATTCACCAACTTAATTTTTTCAGTGGTTCTAGTTTCAAACTGAATTGTACAAATTCAATGGCTAATTTCATTGTTGACCTTATGAAGAAATTTGATTACTTCTCCCATAGTTCGGTTTGCAACTAGAATCATGAAACAAATTAAGCTCATGAACTGAGGTCCTAGTGTATTAGAAAATAATCTCCCATTACAAAATGGTTATTTGGAAATACTTTATTTTTCCTCTCATATTTGAGTGATAGTTTAACATAGTGTTAACTTTAGAATTGGGTGCTAGTTTCTTTCTCAATTTAAAGACTACAGGCTCTTTTTCTGTTTTCTCTTTGGCTCTTGTTAAATTTTCTTTTTCTTTCTTTTTTTTAAATTTTTGTCTGTGTGGTACTAGGAATCATGCTCAGGTCCTTGCATTTCCAAGGAAGGTGTGAGCGTGACTGAGCTAAATCCCCAATCCTATTTTCTCTTTGTTTTTACAACAGTTTTACCATAATTCATTGTTGGAGACATTATCATTATACTTCTGCTTAGAAGCCATAGAAATTCCCCTCTTTGGGTTGACTTTTATTTTTTACCAGTTTTTAGAAATTCTTGGACAGTAATATCTTTTCAAATAATGCCTCTGACTCTTGTCTTTTCTCTCCTGAAAGACTTCAATTACACATTGGCTAAAATTTTTCAGGGCCTTTCTTTTTTAGTTGTATGCTTTAGACTGGGTTTTATAGCATTTCATTGAGATAGTCTAATTTGTGTCTTTTATTAAACATTAGTCTGACTGTATTTCTCAGAAAAATTTTTATTTTGGCAATAAAATGATATAGAAATTATAACAAAACACTTGTAGTGGTAAAGTATTATATTTAATAAACACAAAAATAGTTTTGGAAGCAAAATTTTAACTGTTGGTAAATAAATCAGTGTAGAGTTTTGGTATTTATGCCTAATACTGAGATGTCAACTTAGAAGGATCAAAAAACCATGTATAAATGAACACTATACTTGATTACTAGAGATTATCTCATTTTTAAAGTCAATGGCAAATGAAGCTAATATAAATAAAGCACTGAAGTAAAAGTTACAAGGCCTGAGTTCCACATTCAGTTTATCTTCAACTATTTCCATGGGGTTGAGAGAAGTTCAACCTCACTGACCCTCAAGTTTCTTAATTTCTAAAAGTAAAAACTGAACTAGAGGCTCTAGTTATAATATTTTGTAATTTTTGTTACCTGCAAAGTAAAGAGCAAAGGACATGGCATATCTTTGAAAAATTGGCAGAAGAGAATATTTGAAATGCTTCATATACTGCCAGGATTGGAAACCACAGCATTCTTTCATCTATTTTTACAGAAAGATTTCAATTAAAAACTAACTGGGATTCTTTAATTGAGTTATTCTTAAAGATGGGGAAAGTTATTGTAGAATATCTCACGTCACCATGAGGTTCTCAGACTCTGACCAAGTAGGATTGGCTTGAGTTTTGCAACGGCATTTCATCTTCAGGGAGTGGTAGAGTAGCCTGTGGGTTCTGGGAAAGCAGGAAGATTACCATCATATGAGAAAACTTAGCTTCTTTAAAACTTCTTTCCTAAGTGAGCTACTGGGCAGCCACTTGTCTGTTCTAGTTATGTTTGGTCTAAAAGCGCTGCTTCACACTTGATAATGTTTCACACATGATAATGACTCACACATGAAAATGTTTCACAGTTTCAAAATCATAGTTGCAATCTGTAATAACTGAGTAGCCACTTTATTACCTGTCTATTAATGTTTTCTTCTATTTCCTGCCTCACTAATTTTTCTGCAGCTATAGACATAAATCAAGATCCCGAATACTTTGAAAGAAGGAAAAAAAATGCCATGTTTTGCATACCAGCTGTTTTTTAACTGGAAACATTAGATATATGATTTTTGACAGAATTAAAGTAATATTCAAGAACTAAAATAATATTCAGAGGGCTTAGGGAAATTATACAACTTCCAGGCTCTAGTTACATTAATTCCATGCTACCATTTGGACAATAATGAAGTAATAAATTTATTTTTCTAATCCTCAGTCCATTTAAAACCAGGTGACTTAATCTTTGAGAATATTTTTGGCAAAATCTATTCCAAAATCTTCATAGTGTAAATGTATACTCAAATATTTAATTGATTTCCCTTAGACAACACAGGTAGTTAGTTGGTGACAGAACCCAGGACTAGAATTTAGATAGTATGAATGCTACTAGGAATATCCCACATCCTCCACAATACTGCTAATTTATTTCCATGAAGTAAAAATTCCTGAAAATACTCTTAACTGTAGCTTGTCCTATTATTTCCCATACCATAAGGAAATTCTTGATAAAACATGACATATTCAATTATTCTATGTAATTTCGTCCTTCATGTCTCTCAGTTCTTAAATTCCTTTCATCTCTTTCCAGGCAACAGTAGTTAATGACTCTTAACCTCACTTGCATTGTACTTGAATTAGTATCCATGACTCTGATCACTTATGTGAAGATTCCTTTTATAGAGACTCTACAGTCTTTTTTATTTTTAACTCTAGAAGAAAATAGTAATTGTCTTCTTCTGATTCTAAATATTTGCTTTGAAAGTTATAAAATGCAGGCATCATTGTTCTCTTCAAGGGACTCTCTGTAAAGATGAAATTTTTATAGTAGTAATGAATCACTGCTTACATGTTGTTTGAACTTATTTCATGACAGTTGAGTCTACACCTTGTGGTATAAACCATATGCACTGTTCAATTAACAAGAAAGTTGGCCGTAGCTGCCACTTGAGTAACAGCCATACCCAACCACATTAATTATTAAATTTTATGTGGAGGCAGAAATGTGATTTAGAACTGATAAAATACTATAATGAAATATTTGATTCCTAATTTTATGCTATTAAAGTACCTATAGTTTCCTAAAACAGAAAAGTCATCTTCTTTGAAGAGTAAATGAGCACATAAGAGCAATTCTAAGTTGTAAGGAATAAAAAGCACAGATAACCCAAATGATTCCTTAGTATTCACATTCATTAGAGTCCAAAAATATGTTAAATACATACTTAATGAGGGAAAGATTAAAGGAAAGGAAAAGAGGGAAGGCTTAAACTCTTCTGTGTAAATGTGAGTGTTCGCCCATGTGTTTGCATGTATGTATGATCTGATTGCCTTACCTGCACTGTGAATTGCTATTCAAGACACCTCTTCATATTCTGACGCTGATGTCAAACTGAGAGGCAGCATTGTTTTACTGGAGTCCAACATCATAGTTATAGACTTAATTTCACAAAGAGCAATGCTAGTCCAATCATTGGATCTAATTTCTCTAACTGTAGTGATTAGGCTAGTCATGAGCTCTGGATTTAATCCAGGACAATTAAAAGAGAACCCCAAAATTAAATGAAAACTAGAATATTTTTCCCTTTCTGCTCAGAAAAGTGTAAGGTTATAAGCCCTGAAAATGCCAGAAATCATGATTTCTATCTGATCAAGAGGCAGCATGAGATAATTTGTTGAAACACAGCAGAAAATAAGTAGAAAAAAATAAGAGGTTCAACTGTTTTAATGTCCTAGTCTTTCTTCTTAAGAGCCTGCCATGTCCTTACTGACATCCACAAATTAGAGGAGAGAAGGTTTATTGTAGCTCACAATTTTCAGTTTTTAGTCCATGGTCAGCTGGTTCCATGGCAGAAGAGGGACATTGCAGGGCAAGGCAGGCAGGAGACACAAACTAGGGAGCTTCTCTTTGCCTTTATATTCTGTCCAGGCTATAAGACTATTAATTGGTGTCACCTACATCCAACATAGGGCTCTGTCTAGTGTAAATCTATTGAGCCACACTCAGAACTACGCTAAACTGGTCTAATCCACTATCTCCCTTAACCCAGCCGCCTCTGAAAAGCTCACCAATAAGGACAGGAGGCTTGGGGGGAACCTCTAAATGCATTTCACATCACAGTTTGGATGAACCATACCTGTTTAAGTTAGATATGTCTGAAGTGAATTTCTCACATTTACAGCCAAAAGGGCTTTGTCCAGTGCAGTTATTAAAGGAAATATCGCTTAATAAATCTCTGTTATTTAAAATAGTATAGATGTAATTCTTTGGCTTCACAATCACATCAGGTTAAGATCTCAAGATTTTAAAATCCAAAGTATAATTAACTGTCACTGAGAATGATTTTATTTTTTCCTTTAGTGTTATTCTGAACTATTTATTTATTTATTATTATTATTTTTTTTTTTTTTAGGTTTTTTTGAGACAGGGTCTCACTTTGTGGTTCAGGCTGGCCCTGAGCTCAGCCTCAAACTCACATCACAGTAATCCTCCTGCCTCTGCCTCCCGAGGGCGGGGATTACAGCCATGAGCCACCACGCCTGGCACTGTGGTATGTGGTACTGGTTGCTGCTGGGCGTGAGTCTCCACACCCAGTATGTATGGTATGTGGTTACCGGGGATCGAACCCGAGTCCTTGCGCTTGCAAGACAGGCACCGGAACCACTGAGCTAACTCCCCGGCCCCCTGAACTAATTTTTAAAAAGTAAACATGGTAAGTAAAATATTATTCAGCACTTACTAAAAGAGAAATACAAAATAAAGAAAATTAAAACAGGTTCACAGTTATATAGTCATCCTTTCTGGATACATTGCTATATAATCAAAACAAAGTTTAGCCAAATTTATATTTACAATTGCTACACTTCATATTCTCAATGCCAATGCACTGAGCAAAGACTTAGGCAAGAACAGGTATTTTCAGTCATGACATATTGGCAGAACCCAGTAATTCACAGCTGGCTCAGAGATGTTATAGAAAAAAAAATATAATATTTTAGTTTTGTCTATATCTTCAAATAAATTAGCAAGACACAAAGATATATGCACTAGTCTAAAGGCATTTATTATGGCTTAAAAACTGTATTTACATTGATACAGATAGTATCAATATTTCGGTATGAATGTTAAAATATAACTTCAATATTTCTTTGACTAGTGTAATTTATCTATTTCTTTCAAATAGGTATGTCTTTTGGGTATACAAAAACTCCTGAGGTAGATCTAATACTAATATTACTTCAGCAGTATTTGAATGTTGGGACTTCAAAATTTATTTGTAAAATAGTCAAACATATAATATATAAAAACTATAATGGCCAGTGTTCTGTGTGAAATTGCAATATTCTAACTGAAAGTACTGTAAACAATACTTCAGCCACTGCGAGGAATCTTTAAATTTTGTGAAATGACATAATTCATTATCTTTTTATTTGAGACAAAGTCTTGCTGTGCAGTTCATGCTGCCTAAACTCATTCTGTAGTTTTGGTTGGGCTTACACTCATGAGGATTCTTCTGATTCAGCCTTTTGAGGATTACAGTCATGTACACATACCACCACCCTCAGGTTTGCTTTTCCTTCAAATAATGGAAAACAATGGTTGGCTGTCACTGAAGGCATATGAACTTTAAAATTAAATTATCTTATTGATTAATTTAATTTTGCTTCTAATTTAAAGGATGAACAGCATTATAACTAAAACCTCAGATATTTTTCATATCTTTTTATTGGTTGATACATAGATTAGAAGCTGCTGAACGACACCTGTGTGGTGAAAGAGTAAAATGCACATCCCGAATGTTATTCCCAATTCCCTGTCTTTATTGTGACACACATGGTGGAGTCCATGTCCAGAAGGGCCTCGTCCCTCTGCATCAGTGCTGCCTGGTTGTTATGCTTGGGGTCTACATCATGCCAAAGCCTCCTGCAGTCCTAGCGCTCTTCAGAGTTGGCTGAATCTAGACAGCGGGTGCTGGGAGAAGGAAGTCAGAACACTGAACCAGTGCAGTCACTAGTTTGGCACCATCCTAATCCCGGAAGTGTGGGTAAGATGAGGGAGGCAGAAAGATGCTGTTAAGGGTCCTTGCTGATTTTACAATCATCTGGGTGCCATGAACTGGTTCTCCTCTTGGATGCCCCTCTGCCATGTGCCACTCTTTCTTTGAGCCAATCGATTATGCACTGAAATCTCTACAAACTGTGAGTTAAATACTCTTTCCCCTTTAATTTTGAGTGCTGGGGATTTTGTTTCAGCAACAAGAGAAAATTAAGATACCAGAGTATGGTACTTTTTTTCAATTTCCTTTCATGTGAAGTTGACATGAAAGCCAATGGCCAGTTATCTTTCTACAGCAGCCAGTTATCTTTCTACAGCAGAAGAGTCAGGTGGGATATGTTGGCTTCTGGTTGAAGTTAAGCACTTTCAATGGTGAAATAAAAATAAATATTGTTGATCAAGTTTATTTATCATCCACTGGCTTGCCTACCTTCACAGTATCTCAATTTTGTTATAAAATTAATAAACTAAGACCCAGTATGCATTCACTATTTTCTTCTCATTTTTAGTGTGTAGCAATTTCTCTGTTTCTGAGACAGAGTTGTGCCTTCCTTCTCCACAAGTGATCATAAATAGTTTCTTTTCATTCTTCAATAACTCTAATCTATTTGAAGAGATTATTCCAATAGCCAGTCAGAATTAAAAGTGAAGCAATGTCCAGTGTTTGTGATCTTTATTATGAACTCTCAGGGAAGGCAGGCTCCCTTGTAAGCCTGAGTCTTGAAGGAGATGCATCCACCCAAGATTCTGACTTCATTGCATTCGTTTATATTTAACCCACCTTAGTCTTTCACTCAGGAAGGGCATAAAAATTATGCCCAAGCTAAGTAGACCATGTAGATTTTATTTCAAAGGGCAAATGACACAGACAGATCTCAGAATGCTCATTATTTGTCAAGAAAAACTACTATTAATCAATTAATAAGGGGCAAATGAATGGTCTGTCAGGAGCTGTCCGCTCACTTGTGAAAATAAAACCGTGATACTTATTGCTTAGTGATTGGCTCAGTTATTGGTGCAGTGGGCAGAGTGGAACATCACCCTCATAAGAATTTTTCCCCTCAAGGTAACATTTTGTTGACAAGAGACTCAGGCATGTATATAACATGCGACAGTTTTAGAGTGGGTTAAGTTGTCTGCTGTAAAGTAACAGAGTGCTATTACAGGGAACCGATGATGGACCTCTTGAGATGAAATCAGAAATCATTCCTAAGAGGTGACATTTGACCTTAGACTGAAAAGATGAGAAGGAGCCGCAAGTCCAAAGAGTCCAACATGAGAATTCTAGGAGATAATAGCCTATGATGCGACTTGGCAACGGGGGATTTCTCAGAGCACAGGAGATCAAGGGGAGGCCATGTTCCTGCCACGCAGTAGCACTGGCATGCCAGGATCAGAGAGGTGGAGATGGAGGCGGAGTTAATATGGAGTCCTAGACGAAGCGGAGACATACGGATTTTATTTTAGAAGAGACAGAGATATGCCCTTGAATTAATTTGAGCAAGCTTTAAACTTTGTATGTATATAAATTATATGTCTAATGTTTTTCTTTTGCTTGATAGATAAGTATAAATGTCACACAGATTTCGGTATAGAGATAAAAATACAGATGATAAATGGGTATAGACTTTCTACTATTCTATCTCTCCATACCTATTATCAAGATCAGACATTGGGAAATTTGAAATGTGATTTGTATGCAAATCTGTCTAACTATAGACACTCCTCGCTGTCTATCATCAATCATCATTAAGCTATTATCTATATGAAATCTATAAGAAAAAGCTGCCTTTAGGGCTCTGTCTTATTATTTTATACATTCAGAGCCTCAGCAAAGGGAAATGACGGAAGGAAGCGGAAGAGGGGGTGTGAGGGATTCCTGGGTGCTTCCACGAGCCCTTTGACAGGACAGAGGCTGTGCGAAGTCACTTTTCCCACCGCTCTTTGGCACTATTTTTCTCTTCTTCAGCTCGCTCACCTTTGCTGTGCAGTTCACTATGCTCACAGTGTACAGTTGTCAGCATCTTAGCATTTCTACCTAACAGCAGGCCCGCCTGCCCAGTAGATGCTCTTTTCACTCTGGACTGTGGCATTGAAGATGGAAAGGGAGGCACCCGCCCAGTTCCACCCACTGCTTTCTGAGCCTGGCCTCTGGGTCTGTCTCTGAGCCTTGATTTTCAGGGAGGTGAGCTACTGTCACTGCTGACAACCCCAGTCTGCACGGATAAGGAGGGAAAGGGCAGAAGTACACAGCTTTTGATGCTGGCATGTTAGAAAACGGAAAACAAAACAGCCTAACAACCAGAGAGATGTCACCTCTGGATTGTGAACAGACGACCAGAGCCAAAGTTTTCCAAATAAAAGCAAAATTTCTCTTAGCAGTTGTGAGGAAAATTTTCAGTGTGGCTAGGTAGACTGTAGTATAATTTTCATTCCAAGAATAATTATATTCTACGATTGTAATTATGTTTTAGGCTTGATTAAATATCCAAGAGTAAAAAGCTAATCAAATCTCAATTTAACCCTCTTAAAAATCATTTTAATTAAATTTTAAAATACACATTAAATATGTATATTTAGATATTAAGTACTTTTAGACACAGAAAAATCTTCATTTTTCTTTATAATCTTCCATAAAGAGTAATATATGTCTTTAAAATAAAGTGCCATATCTCCAATGCAATCTTTGGAAATATCAGGAGCTCTTAAGTTATGAAATTAATATTTATACATCATTATTGTTAAACTGTCATACTAGATACTTAATACTTTAATGACAACATGTCATACAATCTAACATTAATTCAGTGGTGTACATCTTTTTATTCCAATGAAGTTTACACATGGAGAAATAAATTTTGAAGATGTTATTAGTAAAAGGGGAGATTAACTTGGCTCTAGTCAATTCTCCATTATGTTTATCTTGTTTGTTTTAGCTCTTGCCCCACAGACTCTCACGGTGCCTCACGTGTCCCTGCTTCAAGGTCTGTGCACAGGCTTTGCTGTGTCAGGCCCTACAGACCACCCTCAGCCCCTGTTGACACCTCCGGTCACATGCACAGCACCCTCCAGAGAGCCCGTGCACCGCCAGGGTTCCGTCAGTGTGAGTCAGTGTGTGAGCCAGTCAATGAGAACATGGGACACAGTCAATGGCAAGGAAATGTAAGTGGTTAAAATCCAAGACATGCTTTGCATTAAAAATATTATTAATCTTTTATTTAAAATAGGTATAACTTGTGATTGGTTACACAGAAATGACTCACTGAAATCTATTTTGTCAGAGATTTTTGAATTTGGCTTACACTCTGTCATTTAGCCTCAATGTATGATTCTAAGTTGGTTGTTTATTCTTGTGGCATTTTCTTTCCCACAGCCACAATATAGGTACCATATAGAGATGTAGTAGGAGTTTCTAAGTGGGAACATAGTGTAGTATCACAAAAACAGGTTTGGCCTCAATAGGTTTGGCCTTGAACTCTAGATTCAAATACTTGGTCATCATAGGGAAAGCGTAACATTAGCTGCTTGGGGGATTGTGCTAGTTAGCTATTCATTGCTGTGGCCCAATGGCCTGAAAAAACACAGCTTAAAGGAGAAAAGATTTATTTCAGTTCATGGTTTCAGAGCATTCAGTCTATAGTTGGCACAATCTATTCCCACAGGTTTGAGAAGCAGAAAGTCATGGCAGATGGGTCTTGCAGAGGAAAGCTGCTCACCTCACAGGAGACAGGAGGAGGAAAGGCTCCTCCATAGGGAGGCACATTTTCACGTTTGTTTCGTTGATGTTTCCAGCCTACAAGACACCACTGCCCATCCACATCCAGGGCAGAACCCTCAACTCAGCTTCCCACCCACACAAGTCAGTAATGGCTGGAGTTTCAGTTGAAGGTAGCTCAACTGCTCTCCTAGGTATTCTCCCATCCAATCAGATTGGCTATCAACATTTACCCTAACACTTAACGCTGCACTTTGTTAGGCAGATGTGTTCATATTTCTTCTGTCTTGTGTGCATATTTCTTAAATATTTAGGTCTCTTTCTTTTTTTCTTTTTTGAGGAAACCTGAAGCTATCATGGATGCCGTTTTTGCTTCTTACAGGTATGTGTCTAACACCTTTCTTTCTAATCATTTGCTGAACATTTGTTCAAAAGACATCTTAAAGTTACTTCTAACTCCAAAGATCATTTAAAAATTAGTTTCAGGTGGATGAAGAGGCTGTTCTTGGTGGCTAGTAAATAAATGGAGCTGGAAATTGAACTTCCAAGTCTTAAGAAACTGGACCATCATCAACTGTTAGCAAATACTTCCCATTAGTAAATGGCTTCCTCTTTGTGTTCATATGATAAGCTTTGTCTTTCTATTTGAGTAAATTCACTTGACAAAGTTTTCTGATAGTGAATTTGAAACACATTCTCTGGGAATATCACTTCTCTGTCACATAAGCAGGAACTTGTAAAAAAGCAGGAGTCATACTATCTTATCTGCAGACAAAATAGATTTCAAATCAAAGCTGAGACAAAGAAGATCGCTATAACCTTGTAAAGACAACAGTCCAAGAGGAAGAGATGACAATTGTAAATATATATGAAATACTAATGCATCGAGCTATATAAAAGAAATATTAATGGGCATGAAAAATCAAATAAGGACTAACAAAATAGTACGGGGGACCTTGATATTTCTCTGTCACAAATAGATCCACTAGGCAAAGAGTCAACGAAAAATATTAGAGTTGAACCAAGCTTTTTAACAAGTGGACTTAATAGATGGTCACAGAATATTCCACTGCACAAGATGAGAATATACATTCTTCTTAGCTATAAAGGGGTCATTCTCCAAAACAGGCTACGTGCTAGAATGTGTTTAAGTGAATGCATGAAATTATTGCCTATATACTGTTGGATCATGGTGCAATGGAGTTGAGATCAACAACAAAAGGAGGAATTCCAAGAACTTCACTAACTCATGGACATTGAACAACATCCTTGTGAACAACCAACATGTCACAGATAAAACTAAAGCAAAAATCAGACAGTTTCTAAAGAATTTTTTATATATTCTTCTTCGAACTTTTTATTTTTTGGTTAACTTTTTAGCAGAGAGCAAAATCTTTTGTACTTTTAAGCAGAAATCTCCTTTATCACAAAATGTAATTTTATATAGAATTTGAATTACAGCAGTCTTTATCATGAGCATATTTAAGGGTCATATTGGCTGGAACATTTTTCTCAATGTATCTATGTACCCATTTCTAATACCTCCTTAAAAAATGTCTTTTTATGCTTCCATAATTCATAGATGATAGCTAATTTGAAAATATACTGTATCACAATCCATTTACCTTCAAGGTAACATCTCTGAACATAGCTGCACTTCTAACTCAAAAGATCATAAAGTTTACATAAAACAATGACTATAACCCTAGTAAATAAAACACAAGTTGCATTATACCTGGCTTAATTTTCTTTAACTCTTTTATGTATTTTTAACATTAGCTGTCCTCTTTTTTCTTTTAGTCTTAGATACTTCATAACAGTTTAAAAAGAAGAACACATTGTAGGTATTTAAATAATAGATCCAAAATATTTTATTCTATTAGGAAATATACAAATGGAACTTAATATTGAATTATACTGTTGACTTATCCTGATGGTCTATGCAGTCTTACTGAGGCAATTTGCAGATATTTTTTTTCCTGTGTTTAATTTTTATCCTTGTTTTTATATCATGCTTTCCTAAATTATCCTTAGTGCATTACAAATTCCCTCTATCTATAGGAGAGATCTTTGCTAATAGTTCTCTGATTTAAGGTTTAGAATTTTTCAAATGATAATTACTATAAAATAACCTTATTTTTTCCTGATAATAGAATTTTCAATCTGCGCCCCTTTAGCTATTCTGTTTTGACCCTAAAAATTACTTTCTTTCTCTCTCTACCTCAGATGATGGGGAAATGAATTCGAATACCACACTGCTAAAAGAAGAGCATTAGAAATGAGATCTGGCAGAAAGGCTAATAAGAAAGGTCAGAACAGCCTAATGTGTGCCCTCAGCTAATCCCTTTCACACTTGGGTTTTATTCTGTCTGGTCTATTGTCTCATGCATTTGAGCATACTTTCCGGCTGCCACAAAGGGAAACTGATTTTGAAATTCATAGGACACTTACCCAGCAATAACCATTATGCAATTTCTAAATAAGGACATTATTTTTCAGAGAAAAAATTTGCAAAAGCATTCTAAATCAGGTTTGAAGTACTGAAAGAAGCCTCAACTTGTAATCATTGTACTTTTTTTGTTTTGTTTTTTGTACCCTGGCCATTTCTAATTTGCTTAGAGAACTAGGAGACATTTTTCAACTTTTCTTTTGTTTTGTCGTTAAATAATGGATCACTGTGGCTAGTCCATAGTGCTGCTAACTAGATTAAATGAATTTCTAATAGTGAAAGTCTGTCACACACACACACACACACACACACAATATCACACATCACACGTGGTCTGGGCAGTGAAACTTTTGCAATGGTTTGATTGGTGACACCTGAGTATGGCTGTAGTTTCAGACAGAAATGTTCATGTTTCCATCTCAATCACACATGATGTACTATTTATATTCTAATAAGGTATTTTAATTCTCTGGACATCAGTTTTGTTGTTTGTTTTGGTTTACTTGTAAAATGTTCATAACGCTTCAGGAGTACTAAGAGTAAATTGGCATCAAGAAGTAATGGTATTTAGATGGGCTCAATAAATCATAGCTCCCTATAGCTAGACATAGAACGCATCATTGGGGAAAGAGATTTAAATTTAGCAACTTGTATCTTATATATTTTCAGACCCAATTAAGCCTCAAAAATGAAAAATCACTGCATAAACATACATGTATTCAAGTGAAATCAAGCTTATAATTTACTCATTCTCACATAGATCTTTCAAATATAAATTTAATTTGAAGAACTGACATCTTAATATGGAGTCATACATATTAAAATGCTTCATATGTTTTTCATGGGATAAAATACATATTACTAGGTTATAAAGAGTAAGGCCACATTATTACAACATTAAATAATATGTATTCATTAAATGGGGAATATCATGATGTTTCCCAAATAGTTCCTCTCATCTGTGCCAAATCTTGGTGTGTATGTGAAGAAGTGACTTCACCTATGTCACAGGAAGAGCTTTAGGCTGATGTTTTCAGGGCATGACAAAGACAGACACTAGTAACTTTTACAATACACAACAAATGCTGTCTACAGATTGCATTTAGAATAGAGAATGAACAGTTTAATGATTGTGAAAGGGCAGCTAATCGCCATGTCCTTCCTTCCTTCTTTGTTTACATTTACTCATCTAAGAAAAGTGTGTTAGATTTCCATTGCTTTCACTTACAGGTCAGGCACTGAATTCACTACTCTATTGGTGATTTGAGAATGATATTTCTCTAATTCTAAATATATAAATAAAAATACATATTATTAGTGATGTTTTGTTCCACATGGCCATGGGTAAATTTCCCTTCCCAAACATTCACTGATATTTCATCTTCCCCCTGCGGAGATGATTACATCATGAGACTCCCACTTCCCACCTCAGTAGATTGGTGACTTTTTTGGAACTGATTCCCTTCCTTATAAAAGAGATGACTTTGATCCCTTTCTTCCCATTCTCAGTGTCAAACACAGTGGTTTACACTCTTCTAGGTTAGCTTGCTACAGGAAGGTCTTCACCTGATGTGACCACTAGATCTTAGACTTCTCAGCCTCTCAACTATGAGAAATATATATATATATATATTTTACTTATGAATCACCCAATCTGTGATATGTTACAATGACAATAAATGCACTAATGTCCTTGTACAATAAAAAAGCTACATAGTGTCTATACTGGGAAAACAAATACAGATGAAAGGCTTGTAAAAGAAAAGGTATTGGATATGAATACTTCACAGTTGCAAAAATACCAGAAGGAATGAGGGCTTCTGGGAAGAGCTAGCACTTTGATCTTCCTTGAAGATCAGTCCCAGCTCCTTAAGATATGACAAATAGAGGACAGAGCTGCTGGGTTAGCTTATTCACATCACTAATAAAGTGGGAGGAAATTAAGCGTCCAGTTTGAAATATCATTTTTGTGAGACACGTTATCTTTTTGATCAAACCCAGACTTTGAAAAAACAACTTTTCACAAACCTAGTGTAGGACACTGTTCCACGTTCACTATTAGGTGTATATACATGATAAAACAAAAAAACAAGTACAGGTTCACAATGCAGGGCCTAGGAGTATGTATTTTTCTGCGATGTAAACGGAATATGCCTTTTGATGCAGTCTTGAATTATGAACTAGTAAATTTTTCTTATGGGTATGGATATATCACTGCAAATTTTTCACGTTTTTAACAGAAAAAGGAAATATTTTATTTACATAAATTTTATACCTAAATTGAATTAATAGCACTTTTTATAGTACTGCTTTAAACTTAAGCATGGCATTGAATATGTTTTTTAATAAACTCAATAAAGTTTCATAACTATGCTGTCAGATAAATGTTTCAAATATTAGAAAAAGGAATAATGGAAAATATGTGATTTTGTCATACAAATACAATGTTTTTAGACTTATTATGAATTACATTCTACTCTTAAGTAACCTGCAGTCCCATGCCTAGACATAGAAGTAAAATTAATCTATACTGCAGGATTTTTTATTATTCCTTAGCCAAGTAAAATGAATGAACATGGTTCTTTCCCATAGTTATCTAATTCTATAGTAAGCAAATCCTTCAACTAAACATTACTTTTTTCTCCTCATTCCAAATTAAAAATAAACTAAACTCATATTGCTGAATTTTTATTATTTTGTTAATTAAGAAAAAGGAAATGTGCAAAGGAACAACTGCCACTATTATGTAGTTGTGTTTACTAAATCTAGTTCATTAAATGTCGAGCAACTCCTTTAAACAATAGGCTCTGTGTTCACTTGTTATTTTTAAGTGGATAAACTTTACCTTTTTAGAACTGTTACCGGTTCACAGTAACATTGAAGGAAATGTGTAGCGGATGTCCCTGAGCTCCAGCCTTGCCTACACAATTCCTTCCATCAGCCTCCTACACATGTGTAAGAAATTTTTTTTACAGTTATTGTATTTAAAGTGATACTATTGGCACTCAAAGTCTATAATTTATATTAGAATTCATTCTTGGTATTAAAAATTCTGAGTTTTAACAAATGTATGACCTGTATCAGCAATTGTACCACCATACACAGTTTTACGACCCTAAAAATGATCTGCGCTTCACCTATTCTTCCTTCTACCAAAACCTACACACTGAGGGTTTTACAGCTGTCATAATTTTGCCTTTTTGAGAATGTCATTAAGTTGGAATCATACAATGCGTAGCCTTTTGAGGCTGGCTTCCTTTTCTTGGTAAGATGGCTTTGACATCCCCCTGTGCTTCTTCAATGCTTCCTTGCTCATTTCTTTCAGTATCAAATAATATCATGTTATTTGGATGTATCACCTATTTGTCTATTCATCTACAAATTGGCAATTTTGCAGCTTTCATGTTTGGTTATTGAGAATACAGTTGCCATAAATATCTGTTCCCTATTTTTATGAACATTGGTTTGCAATTCATTGGGGCATTATGGTAACTGGGAAATATAAGAGTATGTTTTAGCTTTTTATGAAACTGCCTAACTTTCTACCAAAGTAGCTGCACCATTTCACACCCCTCAGGGCTCTGTAGCTGCACACTTTTATCTGCCTGCGTTATCTTCAGTATTTTGGATTTGGATTCTGCCATTGTAAAAGATATGCATGTATCTCCATGCTGTTTGTTATTTTAGCTTTCCGTTCCCTAACACCTGTAATGCTGGACACCTTTCATAGGCCAACGTCACATGCTTTTATCTTAATGATAGGCTGTTTAGATATTAGTTTTTGTCCCCTGCATTTTGGTGTTCTGTCCTTGGGTGTATATACATTAAGAGTTGCTAAGATTTCTTGGAGTAGTGATCTGAAATTCTTTTCTTCTTCTGAAACATTTTCTATCTGAGTAGATATTCTCAGTTTTTGTTTGTTTGTTTGTGATACTGGGGATTGAACCCATTCATGGCAGTTAAACTAAACTACATCCCCAGACTTTTATAAAAATTGTATTTATCCTC
The DNA here is from genome assembly GCA_004026965.1 of Petromus typicus. Taxonomy (NCBI): domain Eukaryota; kingdom Metazoa; phylum Chordata; class Mammalia; order Rodentia; family Petromuridae; genus Petromus; species Petromus typicus. The sequence goes on along the minus strand of PVIR01003750.1, from coordinate 24,651 downwards.
TGATATTCTTCGTATAGAAACAAATTTAGAATCTGTATGATTTTCCCTTCTCCCTGAAGAAGATAGTATTTTAACATATTTTATATGACAGGCTACTGGCAACAGAATCCTCCAAATTCCAATGGTAACAGAAAATGTGTTTCTCCTGTACTCTTGAAGGATAATTTCACAGGATATAAAATTCTCCATTGGTATTTTAAATTTTTTTTCTCTCAACATTTTAAATATTTCATTCCATTCTCTCTTTGTTAGTATTGCTTCTGGGGAGAAGTCACAGGTAATTTTTATTTTTGTTCCTTTATGAGGTTATTTTCCCCCATGCCTTCTTTCAATGTTTTTTCTTTATATTTAGTTTTCTGAAATTGTACATGATGTGCCAAGTGGCCAGGGTTTTGTTTCTCTTTGGCACATATTCTGCTTGGTATTCTTGGGGACTCCCAGAGGTTTCTGGTTCTGTGGTTTGGTGTCTTGAAAAACTGTCAGTCTTTATTGCTTTAAATATTACTTCAGTGTTTTCTCATTTTTCTTCTGAAATTGTGTGAATACCTTTTGTAATTGTTCAACATTTCTTGTATATTTTACTCATTTCCTTCCACATTTTTGCATTTTTCAGGCCCAACATTTCTTTCCCTACATCCACTCTTCTTAGCCTACCAAAATGCCTTTTTCATTTCCGTAACTGATTTGATCCTCCGGGTTGACTTTTAGTGTTCTGTTCAGAATTTTCATTTAACCATGTCCACTGTCACCCATTCTTGTGTACTGTTAACTTTTCCCCATTAAAGTTCTTGCCATATTAATCTCTTAAAAAATTAACACCTAGTAATTTCAAGATGTCTGCCGTACCTGACTCTGGTTCTAACACTTGTTCAGTCTCTTCAGACCGTGTTCTCTGTGCTATGTGACTGTTTTGTGGAAAGGCTACGCGCCGTGTGGGGGTACACGGGCCTTTGGTAAGGGGTCTGTGAAGTGTGGCCAAGGAAGCCTCTGTTCCCCAACGATTGGAATCAGTTATCTAGCTCTGGGAATTGTGGATGCCTCCAGTCTCTCAGTTTTTAATCACTGTATTTGGGAACATTTTGGGCGGTTCCGGAAAGAGCCTGGATTTCGTTCCCCCAGATAAGTGAGGCTCTGACACAACCCGCAGGAAGTGGCATCACCTGAGTTCTGCTCTGTAAGCCATGACTCTCTCCCCACCTATAGTTTTCCTTCTCTCCACCTTTTAGGGGCTTCTGACAAGCCAAGAAGAGTTGATGATTTTTCAGTGTGTTCAACGTTTTACTTGCTCTATAAAAAAAACTGGCATACTTTATATGTTTAACTAGAAAGAATAAGTCCACAGAATGCTTCAAACAATACTTTTTCAGCTACATTCCACAAATAAGCTGTGATTTTAAAATTATTTTTAAATAAACTATTATTTTTATTTATTTTTATTATTTAAAATTATTATATTGGTGATTTTAAAATTTATTTCTAAATTGATATTTATTTTTTTGTACATTCCAAATGGCATTTCACAAAAAGGACTGGCCTGTTATATTGACTTATATAATCTATTCAATGAAATATAGTATATTTTCTGTACTCAATGAGTCTTATAAGTATTTTTGTTTTGTTTTCTTGCACTTTGCCTTCATTTTATATCATCATTTAGTATCATGCAGCCAGTGGAAAATGAATCCGCAACTTCATGTGAAAATCAAGGGTATAAAATAAACACATGTACAAAATAAAGGGTTCTTCGCTCTTTCCTGTCAGGCGCTACTTTTTTTACCTCTTCTCCTGACAATTAATTAATAGAGTGCTTCTTCCAAGTTACACTTTCACTGAAGTCGCTTTCTCCTATTGAAGTTTCTTAAAAACAATAAATTCAAGTCTTTTTTATCTGTCAGCCCGTCCTCACATAATCTCTCCTCTTTCCTCTCACTGTCGGCAAATGTGAAGTTGGACACTTCATGGAGGAGTGTCTGAAAGATCCCAGGGAAGAGAACAAAGTCAGCTTGTTAGAGGACCGTTCCACCGGTAATTTGAAAGAGCCTCCTGCTTTCTCAGGAGATTCACCAGCAACAAGATTGATATGTCTACCTTCATGAGAAGGAGGAGAAGCGGCAGCCAGAGTAGCTACTGTCATATCACAACATGGACAAATGGGTTTAAGAACAAACTAGTTTCCCTAGTGGACTTTGTATATCATAAAGACACCAAACAAGTACAAAGCAAAGCACAAAATTTGTAACTAGAAGGAGGAAAAATCTTGAGACGAATAAAGACAACTTCATTTTACATTTGGTCCTGATGTTCTTTATAGGAGTAATTAAGTCTGAGAATATTGTACCGAACAATGATAGAAATTAATAGACTCTAAATGAAGCATTAGCCTTTAATTCTCAACAGCTGTTTCGTTTTTACTTAGTGTGCACATCTTTCTGCAAAATGACAAAAGTAAAATTATTCTTTAGGAAATTAATCACATGTGTCTCATTATTTCAAATAAAAAGTTCTAAAACCCAGTTTTTAGATGAGAATCATTGTAGGGCGCCGCCTTCAGTCATCAGTGAGGAATGTAGTGCCACCTTCTGGTAGAGAGAAGCATCGCTTTTATTTGTTTAGAAAAATACCTGAAATAATGGAATCCAGTTGTAAAAATATAGTTAGGCAAATAAGGAGTATTCTTAAGCATTAATTTCATTCATGATGTCATATAGATAAAGCATTCAAACTTAGACCATTGATGACATGGTCTTACATAGAATATTTGTGGTTTCCATTTAACAGGAAGCAAGCACGGTATCAAAATGGAAACACTTTGATAATTTCATATATTAAAAGATAACAAATGAACAATTTGTTTCAAAAATTACCAGGAAAATAAGACCCACCACTCATTAAGACCTACGGTATTTTAAGATGCCTGTATTAATTTCTATTGGAAACTGATTTATGCATGTAAATACAGATTTCGTGGAGGATTTTCTTACAAAAGTACAGTCTTATACACTACATGCATAGTGACTTTCCTCAAACTTAGACTTGTATATGCTTGCCTTTTATGATCTTTATAACATCAAAGGAAACAATTTATTACAAATGAGAGACCTAATGTGAAAAGTAGGTGAGTCATGAATTTTAGAAGATTTCATGAACCATAAGTCAGGGTTCTAATCTAGGATTTCAATCCAAATTTATAAAGGTTTTTAAAAAAGAAACATTCTCACTCAATTCACTGATTATCTAAAATTTGTTCTGTATGAGGCTATATATTTATTGTTCTTACTTTTCTTAAGAGTTAGTGTTTATTTCACTGTGCCAGAAATTTTCAGTTAACTTCTAATTAGCATGGTGTACTTCATTTCAGAAACTTATAATTCTCTATAAAAATGTATTCACTATACATATCATCTGTACCAAATATTACAGTATGCATGTATGTCTGCTACTAAACATCTAAGAGGAAGGCTAGATAATTGAACTTTTACTCAGACTTATCCTGTAGTCATGGGGTGTTATACAATATTCAACACCAGTGAATCTTCAAACCCTATTAAAGTTCTTTTTCATATTCTATTATGGATATACCAAAAAGTCACATTTATTAGTGATCCGTGTTCACAATGTTTTAGTCAAAATGATTAAATATTGCATAATATCTATAAAATGCAGAAGATAATCTCTGCCATGTGAGTTCTGCAAAAGGCCAATTTGCTGCCTGTCTTATTTCTGGCAGCAACACTGTTAGGGTCAGAGATGTGAATTAGAACTTCCACTGAGGCCTCTATCTTTGTGTTAAATGTTGAATAGTGTCTCACTATGTAGATTCCATTTAACCTAAAGTTAATATTTCATTATTGTTACCACATGTTGGCTCTGAATATTTCTTACTAATTGAATCTCTGAATCATTGCTAGCAGTCAGCAGTTGTACAAAAGTTTCACCTGAAGAATATCAATTGGGAAGATTAAAAAATAAACTATTTTACTTTATTTACATCTAATCATAATTGCATATTATTATTAAAGTATTGCACCTATGTGATGATATATCACCATACTTCAATCTCTTCAACACATTTATGAAGGTGATTGGCAATGGTATGGGACAATTTTCCAACTCTGTGATGTTTTATTACTTTTCTTTCTAACCAAAGTTAAAGTAACTTCATTAGGGTTGAAAGGGTAAATAATGAGGGGGAAACAATGAGATTGTAACAAAAAAGAAAGGAAACAAAGCTTATGTATACAGGGGGTGGGGGTGGGAAGGTGAGTAGGAATGTGTGAAAAAAGAGAATTAAGTTGTCATACACAGTTACAAATTCTCAATGAGTGTAATCATGACATGTATATGTAATGTACCAATAAAAATTTCAATTAAAAAAGGTAACATCATTAAATCCGAATCACCAGTTTCTCAAACTCAACCATATCTAAGGGGGTCTTAGTCTACAAAGGTGTAAAATCAGTGTATTTCTTATTATTGAGGTGAATACTATCATTTTTTGATACTTTTTACCTTTTCTTTTTTTTTTTTTTTTTTTTTTTTTTTTGAGACAAGGTCTCGCTTTTGTAGTTCAGGCTGGCCCTGAGCTCAGCCTCCAACTCACCCCACAGCAATCCTCCTGCCTCTGCCTCCCGAGTGCTGGGATTACAGGCGTGAGCCACCACGCTCGGCACTGTGGTATGTGGTACTGATTGCTGCTGGGTGTGAGTCTCCACACCCAGTAAGGTATGTGGTTACCGGGGATCGAACCCAGGTCCCTGCGCTTGCAAGACAGTCACCGGAACCACTCAGCTAACTCTCCGGCCCACTTTTTACCTTTTCAAAGATGCCTTAGAAAATTCTATCCAATGACAGATGGAGAAATACAAAAGTTTTCAATGATATCTTGGCTCCAGAGTAAATAATTATTTCCTGTGAGATTTTGAAGGAATTTAAGTCTTTAATAGATGTGGTTTGATAATAAGTATGAGTATTATACATAAGTAAGCCAATGTAATCATTCTATGGTGTCCCCTTGGAATATATGTCAAAGGAAAAATGTCCTAAAGAAAAATGCGTTTGTAATAAAAATGACAAATCGTGAACGAAAGGCAGCAGGTAAAATAAAAGGCAAAATTTTGAGAAATGATGATATAGTAATAAATAATATATGGGTTGTTTGAAATAATTAATATTGAATGTTTGTTATTTCTAGAAAATAATAAAATTTAAAGCAATGGTGTCAGTGTTTGGTAAAGCATAATGTTTGATAGGGTCAACGAGAAAGTTAGTAGATGGTAGTTTGTATAAGAAATTTTACAGAATGGATCATGGTATTAAAAAGATGAAAACTTATCAAACTATTTAAATGTACAAGAGATTTAAGGAAAACTTTTTGAAAAACGTGCATTTAAAATTCATAAAGAACATCAGGAAACAATAAAAACTCATAAAATTAGAACTAAGAAAATGAGAAAATATAATATATTCATGCTTGGAAAAATTAATTATAAATATTACATATTAATCCTCAATCTATGAATTCATTGATTCGCTAGGATTCTGTTACTGCTTACACATTTTGATCTAATAAATCAATTATAAATGAATCAAATTTGATAATAATATTTTGAATATCACTTTTTCTCAAACATTAATATAATCAGTCATGATTACTACAAGTTCAAATGCTCAGAAATGTCTTTCACTAGAGGAAATGATCAATACATTTAACTAATATGAAATGAAAATCTGCCCCTAAAAGCATATTTAATTTTAGAGGGCAAACAGATAAGCAATTGATTCAGAATGTAAATTTTGAAACCATGTAACATACAAAGGAACAGCATCTACAATAATGAAATGTGAAAGAAGAGAAAAAGAATTGTGAAAGAACAGAAAAAAATGAAAAATGCAATTAAGACAACTAATAGAATACAAACCAGAAACATACTTAGCAGAAGAGATTCAACTCTATAATTATTCTGAATGAGGAATAATGAAATAAAAGTGAAACATTTTATATCCATTTCTAATAAAGTTTGATAGCAATTCTAATATAAAATGATGTCACATATGTAAAAGTTTTCTTCTGGTAGAAGTGTCAGTCAACACAAGCAATCTGAAGGGTAACACAATGGAATAAACAAAAATCACACTAACAAAATCCTTCAGTTTAATTTGACTCAGCCATCGCTCTGCTAGGTATATGCACAAAAGATTTAAAAGACTCATATCGCAGTGACATATGTGCACCCATGTTTATAGCAGCCCAATTTGTGATTGTTACATCTTGGAAACAACCCAAATGTCCATCAACTGGAGACTGGATAAAAAAAGCTGTGGTTGGGCCGGGGATTTAGCTCAATGGTTCCAACGCCTGTCTTGGAAGCGCAAGGACCCGGGTTCGATCCCCAGTACCACATACTTATACTGGGTGTGGAGACTCACACCCAGCAGCAACCAGTACCACATACCACAGTGCCGGGAGTGATGGCTCACGCCTGTAATCTCAGCACTCGGGAGGCAGAGGCAGGAGGATTGCTGTGATGAGTTTGAGGCTGAGCTCAGGGCCAGCCTGAACTACAAAGCGAGACTCTGTCTCAAAAAAAAGAAAAAAGAAAAAAAAAGCTGTGGTTCTTCTACAGAATGGAGTATTACTCTGCCATAAAAAATGATAAGTTTGAATCATTTCTACTTAAATGGACATACCTTGAGGATATCCTCATAAGTGAAATAAATAGGGCACAGTTAGGTACATATCACATCTTTTCTCTGGTATGAGAAAATAAAGATGTAAGTGAGTCCTAGCATTGTATGTTATATATTGTGAAATAGCAAATGCTCAAAGTAAAATAGGATTAAGGGGAAAAATGATGAGATTGTAACAAAAAAGTAAGGAAACAAATTTTATGTGTATGCGGGGGGCAGTAGGGTGGGTAGGGCTATGGGAAAAAAATGAGAATTAAGTTGTGTCATATACTGGTACAAATCCCCATTATGGAGTGCAATCATGATGCATATATGTAATGTATTAATCAAGATTAAAAAATAAAAAAAAATCCTTCAGTTCACTGTGATATACGTGAAAAAAAGAAACATGCTTAAGGAAGTTCACTGTCTTACAAAAAGAAAAGTATGGGGTGCAGTTCCAAAGCAGGAAAAAAGCCTTGATTTGTTTACACATTATCATATGAGAGAAGCTAAAATCCTGCACATGTGGATATGGTTAAGCAAAATATCACAGTATTGTAAATGATAAACAACAACAATTTAAATAGATTTTTAAACAAAAATAGGTGTCTGTAAATATCATGATGCACATATTTGGAGCAGTAAAAACTACACTGACACCATTGGAGAGTTGTAGGACAATTGCAGGTTCCTGGCTCCTGCAGTGAGCATAGAGAGGTCAGTGACGAGAGAGGCTCTGACCGCAGATGCTGCCCACCCATCTCAGTACCATGCAGATTGGGGCCATATTGGGAAGAACAAGTGATGCTAACATCAATTAGCCTGAGTCTTAGCATAGTGCTTGAAAAATTTCTAGTTTAAATTTTGAATATATAAACAATGTGTAAAGGAAAAATTTTTTAGGTACAGAGAAATAGGAATCTCCTAGAAAAGGCCGAGAATCTGTCCCAAGTCTGTAATGTGATGAAGGAGATGCTAGAACCAGAACTCAACTAAGGTCAAAGGACTCAGGTAATTATGCAGGATGCAATAATGTCTTTAGACTCATGTGATTTCTGTCTTCAAGTTTTAAGACATAGTTAAAGAGCACTTACTTTCATATGTCAATTATAGAATATAAGGTTGTTCAAACTATGTTCTATGGGATCCTCAGATTCATGGGGCTGGCTGCTTTCCCCAATGGATTTGAATTTAAGTTATCTGTCTTCCCATGTAAACACAGATCCTATATTAGGTTTGTAGCTAAAGCCCCCGTAAGCCAAGAGTAGGGGTATGAAGTTTTCACATGGTTCATGGGGGGGGGGCTTAATCCTTCCCACAAAATGTAATAAGTGATTTTCAAACTCATTCAGCTCTAAGGGAAATGAAAAGGTTAAGAGGAAGGAAGATGAGAGGAGAGTTGCTGCGTTTCTGTCTCTAATAAAGGCAGAAGATGAGGGAGGAGTCCTTTGACCTCACAACCCAAATGTGATAGCAGATTCCATTTGTAGAACAGAAGTTGGAGGGAAAGAGCAGCTTGTGCTGTATTGATCCTTGAAAAGCCTGTTCATCAGCAATACAATGTAAACTACCATATACATTAATAACCACAATAGCCAAATGTTTTAAAAGTAAACATAAAACCGGCACAATTAGCATAGACTATGTTTCACTTAATTCAATATATTGAAAATATCATTTCAAGATGCAATGATTATTAAGGAGGCATGCTAAGTTCATTTTTAATAGTAAGTTCACACTACAAAATGTGAGTTTATGCACCAGCAGAAAATCTCAAACTAGCCACCTGCTAGTGTTGAAATCCCACATGTGGCTGTTGGCTACATCATAGGACAACATGGGGTGAAGCATGTATCAGATGCTTCAGTCCTCGTGAAGAGGTACAGTAGCAGACTGCAAACTCTGCTTCTAACAGTGACAGCCCAAAGGTGGATTTCTGCCATTACCTGGAAACTGTTCAGAAGACAAGGAATCCCTTCCTAAGGGTCATTCAATGCTCAAGGACTAGGGAAAGCCAAGTCTCTCATGAGAACCAAAGCCAGCCATATGTAGCTCAGAAAGAGAAGTACTGTGTTATTCAAGAAAAATGGAAATTTTCAGGGTGGGGGTGAAAGTTCCTTTTGCAATGGGATTTTTGTCCCATCAACTATGGGGAGTCAATAGCTCATTTTTCCCCTGGCTCCTGCTCCAACACCAGAAGGAGCAGGGCTGTGTGGCAAAAGAGTCAAAAGAAGGTGGATGGAACCAGAGAACTAAGTTCAAATAAAGTTCAAACTCTTGTGATGACCTTCAGAGTTGGGTTCAGTTGAGAGGAAGAAGCTTATGTGTAGTAAAAGCTGAAGTATTAATTGTCATGGTGGCCAATAATTCTTGGTTATAAGGCTGAACTCGAATTTTAATATAAGTGTAAAATAACAATTATACATTTTCTACCTGTGTGTGGAGAGGCTATGTGAAAGAACATGCGCAGGACATGCGTTGAATGGGAGTGGTGGAAAGAAGTGGAAAGTTACCGTCTGCTTATATTCTACCAATTCCATTAGTGGAGAAAGGACAGCTTTTCTGCCACTTTTGGTCCAATGAGGACAACTCTCAGATTCTAAAGGCAGGTCTTCACATGTTTACTGTCTCTGTGACCCTGGTCACTTGGGTTTTCCTAAACCATGGCACTTCCCAAAATAAATATTGTTTGTGAAGAAAATTTTATTACATCGAACGTTGACATTACTCTTAATTTAAAATTTTTATTTTTGCAGGGCATGATGGCATACACCTGTAATCCCAGCACCTGGGAGGCAGAAGCAGGAGGATTGCTGTGAGTTCGAAGCTAGTCTGGAGTACATAGTGAGCCCAAGGCCAGCTTGAAATACAAAGAGAGACCCTGTCTCAAAAAAAAAATCCTTAAAATTTATTTTCATTAAACTGATTTGTTACATGCTTTGGATAAACTGTAATAAGTAAGAAAGGAAAATTTTGAATTTTATACTGTAATTCATATTAGCAAAACATTAATCTATCAATTTAAAAGTAGGGCTATGCTTCAGTTATTTACTAAGAAATAGATAATATTCTTTAAATGTTTTAAAGATCACTAATCTAAATTTTGGACTAATACCATCAGATTCTCAGTTGGGCTAGTTGTGAATAACTCTCTTCAGGACGTATTTTTCATTACCTTCCAAGCTTCAGTGAAATCATTATATGATAGCTGTAAGGAAGTTATAATTAGAGAAGTAAAATTTTTCCAAGTTAATCATATAATATGCTTTAAAACCATTTCTCTGTATTTTTCTATTCTGTATTATTCACTGCCTGGCTCACTCTGAAGAAAAAGAAATAATTGGCACTCTTGCATAAATGCCACTTTCTTGAAGGAAAAGTCTAACTTTTTCCACTCAACTCTCAATCTTCTTCTCAAACAGAAACTTATCTTGATATTTCAATTTCTACCCTTGGTTTTTCAGGAAAAAGCTTTTCTCTCTGTCTGGTATTTTCATTTGCTGGTCATCAAATGTTCTCTTATACCCCTTACTAGATATATGACATCTTTTTATTTAATCAGCATAAACTTTAGCAACAAAATAAGAAATCTGAACTCTCATTTTTATTAGGTTCTCTATTTTTCTATTTCCTTGGTTTAGTCAATTTTTGGACTTCATTTTAAAATATAATCTTAAATTTGACTAGTATCATCTCCTTACATGTGTGTAGTGGATGTATATAAGCAAAACATGTTAATACTGCACGGATTATACAACCAAGAGGTACTCTTTTAAAATATTGTATCACAGTTAGCAATGATTCATGTATTCAAAACACTAATTATCTAGAACATCAAGAGGGAAATTTTATTTATTTTTTGTTTGCTTGATTGAGTTCATTCATTAGCCAGATTTTCCCTTAACACAGAATACTTTCTGAGAATAAATTAAAAGTGATGGTACCTGGTCTAAATTAATTTTAATTTAGTAACAAGGAATTATATGCTGTGGATCTTGTTATGAAGGGGTTTTAGAATATGTGTCTCAGTGACTCTCTACGCTTACCTTCAATTCTTTTCCTTTTAACCAGTATTTACTTAAGTAAACTTTAATGACTAGCTGTCCTGGACTGTTAGGAAAGAAGAGAAGCACACAGCCACGCTGTACATGGTAAAGAGGAGCTAAATAGTCTTGTTTAGACAGCTTCTGGCTTTCAAGAAGACACACATTTAGTGGCAGAAGGAGGTCAGTACTCTATGAACACTTTGGTCTCATTGTGACAACAGTATCTGTTCATTGTGGACAATTAGAAAGTAGTGATGACATATAATACCTAAAGCTAAACATTTAACAGGGAATTTATTTCAGCTCTTTAGTTCTGTAGATGGACACAGACACCTACAAAGAGAAACTTAGCCTTAAGTTATTGTTGCAATGTGTTTCTTTTTTTCCAATTTTCTTTCATTTTACTGAGTATTATTTTTCCACTGCTTAAAATATAATTGTAAAGTTGTATGATTCTTGCCTTTAAAAAACCAACAATTAGAAATAATGAAAAACAAACCAATTTAGCTCTATCTTTGAACAAAGAGAATTCTACCCTTACCTGTTAAATACTGTAATGCTGGGACTTTTCAACCAAACCTGCCCTTTACATGCCTAAGTGGGGTTTTCTCAACCACTACTAGAAAAATGCCAATAGCCAATGAGGGGATCAGCCATAGATATTGAAAAACAAGCTTCTCTCCTGCTGGGACTTCAGTGTATCCTTCAGTGTATCCATTACAGCACCTGGCTGATGACTCACCGATGTGGAACAAGGGGGTGTTTGGCCACAGTTCCTGCCCAGCTTACACATGACATGGTTCATGGTATGAGCTGCAGTTAATCATACCCAACTTTGTTTCACTTCAGGTTTACAATATCTTTACCCATATGAACGTCAGCATTTTCGCCTGTAAGTATTCAGTGGCCCCATGATTTCTAATCTTTTTTGTTGTTGTTGTTGTTGAGACAGGGTCTCACTTTTTTGTAGTTCAGGGTGGCCCTGAGCTCAGCCTCCAACTCACATCAAAGCAATCCTCCTGCCTCTGCCTCCCGAGTGCTGGGATTACAGGAGTGAGCCACCACCCCGGCACTGTGGTATGTGGTACTGGTTGCTGCTGGGCGTGAGTCTTCATGCCCAGTATTGTATGTGGTTATCTGGGGATCGAACCCAGGCTCTTGCACTTGCAAGGCAGGTGCCAGAAGCACTGAGCTAAATACCCGGCCCATGATTTCTAATCTTAACATTTATCTGTTTAATTCATGCAGCTATGGTGTAAAAAAGATTAAGCCTTCCCTGAAACCAGAACAGTAAGTACTATGATCACAGAAATCACCAGAATTGAGCTTTTAAAAGCATGCAATAAATATGAAATAAAACAAAACATAAAACACTAAGCACTAAATATCTATTTCTACTATACTAGATTTGACAAAATATTGTGCAGTAAATCACGTATTACTGAATTTGTAATAGTCTACTAATGTTATAATGAAATGTGGTTACCCATACATAGAGTAAATTGTAGATGGTAAGAGACTTACCATGATATGTAGTTTAGCCAGGGTAATGAGCATATCTGGTAAATTAATCCGTCTATAGACACACCCCATAGGTCAGTGCTGAAAGAGCATCACCATGGCCTCTGTAGCTGCATTGTCTGCTCATGAGGAGAATGAGGTCACTTGGGGATAGGTTCAGTCTTGCACCGCCAGAAAGCACCAAGGCAATACCTCCCCTTTCTTATTTTTTTAAATAAGAGAATTTGGAAGAACATGTAAAAATTTCTGGTTTTTCCCAGAGCTAATTTAAAATTATTGGTCCCAAAATGTCAAATTGGTTTTCACTTGACTTCCAAACACATATGAATTATTCATTACGTGAAGAGAAAAAAAGATATTAATGAACAAGTAATACAAAACTACTAATCCATGGCAGGGTGCTCTCTTAAAAATTGAATATAGATTATTTTAAGAGAGAATCATAGAATCATTATGCTACCAGTGGTATAGACTATTAATAACACATTAATGTTAGAAATAAGCAAGTATTGACATATAATTTTAAAAATATTTGTTGTTTCCTGGTACATTTTCTGTGTAGATTATGTTCATATTAATCACTATGAATTCAAAACTGCACGTAATAAATGTGGGTGCTTAACATTTTTCCCATACCTCTTTCCTCTCTTCAACTCCTGCACACTTCCTTGCATTCATAAGCTTTGTTTTTTCCTTTTTCATCTTTTTTCTTTCCCTTCATTCACTTCACCTCCCTCCAAGTTCCCCTTCCTCTTTCAATAATTTTTTTCCTATTTCACAAAATCCATTATACATTTTCATTTACACTTTCAGTTTCTTCCATTAATGAAATGATTCATTACTTACATATGTGTGTCCTATGTATTTAACTTAAGAGGATGGCATGAAGGTATATCCGTTTAGCTATAAACATCTTCAGTTTATCTTCATCCATAGCTGAGTTGTACTCTATTTTATAAAAACAAAAATAAAAACCACTTCTTCTTTATCCAGTCACCAGTCCATGGGCTTTGGGGCTATTACCAAGATTTAGCTAATACAAATTGTGTTGCTATAAACATGGGTGTGCATATCTCACTGTGGCATGATGCTTTTAATTCTTTCAGGAGCAGACGTAGAAGTGGAATGTCTCAGTCAAATGGAACCTGTGATCCTAGATTTTGAGTAATCTCCACACTGATCTCCACAGTGGTTGCACCAGTCTACATTCCCACCAACAGTGTAACAGGGTTTCTTTCTCCCCACAGCCCTGTCAGAATTTATTATTGGTTTATCTGTTAATAATAACTATTTTTTTCTGGAGTGAAGTGGAAACTCAGTGTTGCTTTCATTTGTATCTCTCAGATGACTAAAAGGTCAAATATGTTTTCATATGTTTATTTGCTGTTTCTATTTCTTCATCTGAAAAAATGTCTGTTCATTTCAGGTGCTCATTTTTGGACTGAATCTCTAAATTTGGGGGTCTGATTTTTTTTTTACTTTTTATATATTCTAGAGAGTAGTCTTTTGCCTGAGGAACAGCTGGTAATATTTATTCCCCCACATTGTAGGTTGTCACTTTACATGGCTATGGTTTTTCTTACTATACAGAAGTGTGTGTGTGTGTTTTGTTTTTTTTTTTTTTTTTTTTTTTTTAAATAAAATGGGACCTCGGGTGTTGATTCCTTTGTGCTGCTCCAATGTGACTGACATTTTGCCCATAAAGTGTTTTCATATACCAATGTCTTCAAGAGTTCTTCCTGTAAGTTCAGTGTTTTTGTTTTGTTTTGTTTTGTGGCACCAGGAATCAAACTTTGGATCTTGTGCTTCCAAAGTAGGTGAGCTACTTGAGCTAAAAACCCAGCTAGTGTTTTTAATCTCTGGCACATTAAAACCCAAGCTTTTCCAGCATCATTTATTTGAGAGGATAGCTTTCACCCGCTAAAGGTGTTTGGCTCTGATGTGAAGGATGAGGTGGTTTACCATGTTTGAAGTCATTTCTAGGGCTTCTAGTCTGTTCCATTGGTCCTTGGGACTGTTTCTTTGCCAGTATCAAACTTTTTTTAAAAATAACAGTGGTTTTGTGGTATAGTTTTGAGTTAGAGACTATCATATCCGTTAACTTATCTTTGTTGCATAGAATTGATTTTTTTTTTCTATTTTGTGCCTTGTTTGGATTAAAACTAATTTTTTTTTCTAGATCTGTGAAATATGCCTGCAAGAGTTCAGTTGGGATTGCACTGAATCTATATAGCAACTTGGGAAGTATGAGCATTTTTACTATACTAGATCTGCCTATTCAGGATCTAAAGATATCTTTGAATTTTGTGGTATCCTACTCAATCTGTTTTCAGAGTGCTATAGTTTTCAGAATAAAGATCTTTTACTTCATTCATTAGACTGATTCATAGATATTTCATTTTTTTGTATGCTATTGTGAAAGAAATTGTTTTACCAATTTCTTAGTGAGTCTATGAAATATGAATGTATGTTAAAGATTTCTGAGTGTGGATTTTGTAATAAGCTACTCCACTGAATTTGGTGATTAAATCTAGTGGTCTTCTGGTGGAATTCTGGGGATATTCTTTATGGAGTATTATGCTATCCATAAGTGAATGACAGTTTAATTTTTTCCTTTTCTGTCTGTATAACTTTTATTTATTTTTCTTGTCTAATTGCTATGGCTAATGTTTCTAGAACTATGTTGAATGTGAGTGGTGATAGTGGACATCTTTATCTTGTTTCTGATTTCTGCATAAAAGACTCCAGCTTTCGAACATTGAGTATGATGTTAGTGTTGGTTTTTCATCAATGGCTTTTATCAGATTGAGGTAAAGAGTATCTATTATACTTTCTATAGGGTTTTATTTTTATAATGAATGGTTAAACACTCTTTCTGCATCTATTGAGATGATCATATAGTTTTTGTCCCCAGATCTGTTAATATGGTGTATTACACTTATTGATTTATATCAGTTGAGCTATCCTTGTATCACAAAGATAAATCCCACTTGTTCAAAGTGTAGGAAATTGATGACCTTCTGTATTTCATTTGTAGGTGTCTTATTAAGGATTTTTTAATCTACGTTCTTTAGAGAGATTGTCCTGTAGTTCTCTTTTTCTGGTTGAGTTTTTCTCTGCTTTCAGAATCAAAGTAATACTCACTTCCAGGAAGAAATCTGGGAGTGCTGCTTCCATCTGATGTCATTAAAGTGTTTGAGAAATAGAGGCATTACCTCTTCCCTAAATGTCTTGTAGAATTCAGCAGTGTAGCCATCAGGACCTGGATTTCTCTTTGTTGTTAATTTTTTAATTAAGTTTTTAATTTAATTGGCTGTTATTGAGTTGTTTAGATTTTTCTTTACCTTCTTGGTTCAACTATGGTAATTTATATGTATCTAGGAATCTGTCTTTCTCTCCTGTTTTCCACCTAATTGGAGTACAGTTTCTCAAAGGAGATACTGATGATCTTCTGGATTTCTGCTGGATATGTCATCATTTCACTCTTAATTGCATGGGTTTGAGCCTTTCCTTTCTTTTTTTGATAAGGCAGGCTGGGCGTTTACACTGACACATGATATGAATACTTCTTTTGAGGCGATGGGTCACTGTGTTGTTCAGACTGGCCACAAATTCACAATGGACTTGCCTCAATCTCCCCATATAGCTGAGATTACAGACATATGTCACCATGCCCAACTTAAATATTTCTAAGAAAACACCCCCCATATATATACCATATATATATCATATATGTATCATATATATATGATATATATGACATATATATGATATATATGACATACTTACATGTTGCTTGTATATATCACCTCTAAGTTAGTAAGAGTATGTATTAAAAATTAGTACAGTGCTAGCATATGTGTTGATACATTTACAGTCACAGTAATATATTTAGTAGAATTAAACAAATTGAAAGCACAAATAAACAAATTAAAGTAGCAAATATTTCCAATTCTGCATGCATTTACCACTGCATGCATTCACCACAGAATGCTATGAATGACTTTTTAAATAAAGAAAACCCATTTCCACAACTGCTGACATGCTTTTCAGGATTTGTTTGGTTCCTGCCAATCTGAGTCCCGAGGCTGGAGTAAATGTGGAGCCATCTGCTCTGTAGTGGCAGTGGTGTTGTGCAGTTCTCTGAAGAGACTGTTTCATGCAGTACCTGTGATACATTTCACTCTGTGGCATCCCTAGGGTGTAAGTTGAGTTTAACTTGCATCAAAAATTTAATTAGGTTAAGAGTTTGGCAACATTTCTATGTTCCAAGGTAATTTAACCTTTTCAACTCCAAGCTTCCAAACATATTTATTCATGGTTGAAAACTTTATGTTACTCCCAGAAATCTTATCCTTTACTAACAAACATTTTATGCACATGCATCTTTAGTAAAATATAATGTTTTACCTGAGAAAAAAAATGAGGGTGAATTACGATATAGTAAAGTCATCAACTTTTACTGGACCTGACTAAGACTATTTTGTGCTGAGTTATGTAGGTTGAAACTAAGAAAATGAGCTCAGAGTTGTCACATAGAGGCCAGGAAAAGACATCAGATGGAGACTATGCAGCAAACAGCATTGTGCTGGCATCATACAGAAGTTACTGGGATTCAGAGGATCAAGCTGATCAAAGGCTGTTCGTGTCTGATCTAACAAAATTAATGCTAATGTAAGTAGGTAATGATGGAGAACATGAGTAACATGTATTACTGGTACAAGTTATCCATCTCTTAGGGTATTTGAAAATGCAATGGATTAGAAATTTCAAGATTTAAGTAATTTAGAAAATTATAAAAACATGACGGCAAAGTATTTTAAATAATTAGAAATACAGTTTTTTCTATACAAACTGATTAATCATTTGAAATGTAAATCAAATGAGATGGGAGTGGTAGCACCATAACACTGCAGATATAAACTCTGTATTTTAGAGCATCATTATTACCTGCATTAATAAAGATGGAGATGTTCAGCAGGCATAGTGAAAGTCGGGCATAAATAAGATCCACTAGTTGCCAGAGACAATGCTTTCTTAAAGGTCTAAATACCAGCAAGCTCTGAAAGAATAAGAACCATGCAAACGGCAGAAATTCTGTGGATTTCAGAAACCAGAGATTTGTAACGTGAGATTATCTATGTGGAAAATAAACTGGTAACAACAATAAGCATCCAAAATCCACAAGGATAAATCAATATCAATAATAATAGAGATATAAAAAGATGGAGTTCCCAGGCTTGGGACTTAACTCAGTGGTTCTGGCTTCTTCCTGGCAACTGCAAGGAACCAGGTTCGATCTCTGGCACCACATACCACAGTGTTGGGCATGGTGGCTCATGCCTGTAATCCTGTACTTGGGAAGCAGAGGCAGGAGGACTGTTGTGAGTTCAAGCTGCCTTGTGCTACACAGTGAAAATTTTGGTAAGGAAACAAATTTTATGTATATGGGAGGGGTGGTAGGGTGGGTAGGGTTATGGGAAGAAATGAGAATTAAGTTGTGTCTTATACTGGTACAAATCCCCATTATGGAGTGCAATCATGATGTGTATATTTAATGGACCAATAAAGATTTAAAAAATGACCAAAAAAAAAAAGTTGTAATTCCCAATGTAGCTATAGTGGCTGCAAAAAGGAGTGCCTATTGTACCACTGGTAGTTAATGACTGACAAAGGGAGAAATCAATGGGAAGTTGAGTTATCCTGTTCTAGACATGGTGTTTAGAAAATGTGTGCATGTTTAGGTCCCTAGGAAGGGTAAGGCAGGAGGAAAACCATCCCTGATGGCCTGGTGTAAATCAGCAACACAGGGTTGAAAATTAAAAGATGATAAGTATGAGAAAATGGTTGCCCAGGGCCTGACTCCAAGCATTGGTAAAGAAGATTCCAAAAATAGGAATGGAGGTTGGGATTTTAGGACTGGGAGAAGGGAGAGGCAGGATTGACAGTGTAAAGGAAACTGGAAATCCAAGTCAATGAGTGAAATAAAAATCATGATTTGAAGACAAGATAATCCATAGCTTCGATGTCTTAATCACTATTATTCATTGTTTCTCCCAAATCATATTAATTATTGTTGATAAAATAAATAAAATAAATACTCTCATCTGTTGAAGAAGTTGAACCTTATCCAAGAGTGCTAAGGGTAGAGTTGTTAGGAGGATAAATACAAAGTACAACTGCCCCTTAGTTTTGGTCTAAGCACTCAAGGAGATCACTGTCGCAGTGACAGGAAGTATCCTGAGCTGATCATGAGTAGCATGTACTTCATCCACAGAGAGCCTTGAGTACCACATGGATTCTCAAAGCATGGACCCTGAGCAGGGCCAGAGTCTTTGGGGCCTGATAATGCAGAGGCACTGGACACATCCCAGATCCACCAAATTGGAAGTCCTGGCAGCATGGCCAGCAATGTGGATGGTATAAAGCTCTCTGTGATGCTGATGGGCACTGATGTTTGAGAACTGAGGTATTATGGGAATACATACATTAGAATAAATATGGACCAAACTTCATGAGGAAAGATAAGGCTTGTTTCTGGTTCTAGAAAGGAGGAGCTACAGCTTTCAAGGTTCTGTACCTAAGAATCTGTTAAATGATGAGACAATTTTGAGAGCAGCTGTTAAACTGGTAATATATTTAGCCTCTGAAAAGATGAATGTGCCCAGCTGTAAGGAGGTTTGCTTTCTTGCTTTGATGGATATAACTTTACAGGTGTAAAAGTGATGTTGCACATTTGTTACTAGAAGGAGATTTCTAATGGGAATTGCTTAGAGTGTTACAGTTAATAAAAAACAGCACAGGTTAAACAGGAGTATCTCTGAGTTTAAAAAAAAAAAAACAAAACAAAAACTAAAAGGAAGTGTATTTTGCTAAGCCATACAGTACTAAGCACACAAGCCCCATCTAGTGGCCTTTGTACCAAGAGTTCAGTGAGGTTTCTAAAGGGGCCAAGACAACCTCAAAGTCACAGATGCAAATGTGAGCACATCAACTGGATGGAGATGTGAAGGGTGTGGTGTGTGGTACTCCAGTGACACCAGCACAACTGCTCCCATGTATATTCCTCAGCTCTATTAGAATCTACTCTCTGACTCGGACATCATCTAAGGCCAGGAGGGAGAAAACATCTATTGGCAGTGATTTGTCAGGCCCTCTGTTAGATGTTTTATATATTTGTGGATAGAGATTATAGACTCTATGTGGCAAGTATGTGGCAAGATTATAGACAGATATGATTCTAGATAAAAATGGGGATAGATATACAGCATCATCATTCCAAGTAAATAAATAGTTCAGCATGTTACAAAAATCCCATTTTCTATGTTTCCAAAATACACCACTTAAAAAACTGTTCAAAGTGGGACCTTTTTCAGAGTCACTCAGTGAGTGTGTGGTTCTGTGTTTAATTCTCCTCTTGTTATTACTTTCTATTATTTTTGTCTTTTACAATCTGTTTTAAGTTCTTTAAAGACCACAAAAATTTTTTATACTGATATATTTCTTAAATTTTTGATCCTCAACATGGTGCTCAATAAAGTAATTAAAATATGTCATGAAGTGAATAAGCAAGTAAAATATGTAGGTGTACAAATGAATGAATAGTTAATTTTCTTCAGATGATTTACTTAATTGATTATTTATGTATTTTTGTATTTTATATATATTTACAGTCTCAAAACACATAGAAAAAACATTACGCTCATAACAAAGAAATATTATCACCAACAATGAGATTATCCAAAAATGTCTGATCTTTGCCTTATAAGTTCTAGAGATATTTCTTAATTCACAATAAAGTCATTACTGATTACATCAAGGGTCTTAGTAAGGCAAAGTGAATATTTATAAAAATAATTACAGTACACCACAGAAGGGAAAAAAAGTGGTTTGCAAACAACACGGCTCTCTGTTCTTGGAAATTTAGTAGAAAGAATAACATTTTGTTGTTAGCCACAGAAATACATAATTAAAATGGTTCCTGAGAAATATTAGTACATTTGAATAAGAAATTTTAATGGAAGGCATCTCACTCAGTGGAAGTAATTAAATAAAGACTTGTTCAGGCCTCAGGCTAGTTGGCCAGTCCACCAGGCCATTGGGTGTTCGGGTGCATCATATAACCCCAGAAGCAACAAGGCACGAAAGCCTAGCATAAAGCAGGCCGGTACAATCCCGGTGTTACACACCAAAAGCTCCTGGATTCAACATAGTTGAGCAGAATTGCATTTAATTAAATGAAAGTCAAAACTAAACAAAAGTTTAGGAACCCTGATAATGAAGGCAGGGCTTTTTATCTAATATAAGTCATCCTACTTTAGCAAAATTCACTAATTATTGGTTTTAATGGGCATTGAACTGTACTCTCAGTCTACAGTTCTCAGTATACAGATGAAATATTCCTTTTTCACTAGTTTTCAGACCAATGCTTCTATAACCGAGAACTAATTTTGACCAAATAAGTGTTGATGATGATAGAGATTAGGTGTCATTAATATTCGTTATTATTGCATTGATGGGTATTACCTTTCTACTACTATTAATAGGTATATTCAAAATAATTGCTTCATTTTCCCTTAAAACAATAAATATATCAGAGTTTTTTTTTAAATAGAGAAAAAGTGAAGAAATGGATTTTAATTGCTTTGGGCTTGTGTAATAAGTACTAGCATTAAACTGCTGAAACTTGAAAAATATTTTCAGGCATTGTATTGCACATTTATGGTTTCAATGAAAATTAAATAATATGTGGGATATATCTCTTTTATGTAATGAGTAGAGCTGTCTTTTTATGAAAGACTCTTTCTCAGAAAATATTTTCAAGGTGACATGTCTGTTAAATGAAAGAAGTATTAGATGAACAAGGGACACATCAAATTTATTGTGACTATAAAGCATATCAAAAGTTTCACATATGCTGAGACACCCTCCCTTTTTATTTCACCTCATAGAACTCTTTTAAAATTGGTTCTACTTCTCACATCTTCCCAAACTGAATTTGAAGTTTCATCTAATAGTACAATCAAAGGATCGTGTTTTGTTTGCTGTTTACCACACTGTGCACTGTCATGAAAATATTTTAAAGGGAGCACCAGTTGACCCAGCTATATAGCTCCTCAGTATATTTCTCAAAATAATTAAAATCAGAGATACCATAACACTCAAGCTTATTTTGGCACAATTCACAGGATGGGGAAGTGGATTGGGGGAGTAGACAAGGAGGGCAGGGAGATACTATTGGGGTATAATGTCTGCTATATACATATATGACTGTGTCACCATGCTGCACAACTAAAAATGTACTAATAATGAATGAATGAATGAATGAAAAAGCAAAGAAAAAAGGAGAATGAAGAAAATGTGGTATTTACCTTCAATAAAGTACTACTGTGCCATTTACTACTGTGTAACGATAAAATCATATACAACCACTGCAAAAAAATACTTTTAATACCCAGTTTAAAATTTTGCATTACCCTTGTCATTTCACAAAGCTCAAAAAAAGAGATAATTCTAAATAGAAGGGAAAAGATACAACATATATGTCATGTGTAAAGATGGGTAACATCCAAACTCTATTTTACAGTGCCAGGATTTTAGTTTATTAAATTTTTGTTGTCTTTTAGTAATTTATTGTAATGATGTTTTTGTAATAAAAGGCAGATTAAGACAAATGAAAGATTTTTGTGGGAAAAATAAATCCATCATGAACAATGTGATTTTTAAACCTCAAAGATTTAAAGATGGTCTTAGAGGATAGACACTAGACTCTTTAAAACTACATATTGAAGATGTAGGGCAAGTTGTCACTTGGATGTCCTATGATGATTGTTACTCCTGCACAAGATACATGATTTACTTTTTAAACATTAATATATTGAGCTACTATAAACATTGGTGCACATATGTTGCTCTGATATGAAACAACCAAAATGTTCATCCTCTGGAAACTGGATAAAGAAGACGTGGTTTTTTTTAACGAATGGACTATTACTCTGCCATAAAAAAATTGATAAGATAGAGTCATTCATACTCAAATGAATGTACCTTGAGTACATCCTCATAAGTGAAATAAATGGATCACAGATGTGTAAATATCATATCTTTTCTCTGGTATTAGAAAATAAAAATGTAAATGAGTTCTAGAATATAAAGTATATATTGTGAAATAGAAAATATTTAAAAGGAAATGGGGTGTTGGGGTAAATGATAGACGGGAAAATAATGTGATGGTAATAAAAAGGAAAAACTTAGGGGATAGGGGGTTGTAGGGTGGATGGGGAATAGGAAAAAATGAAAACTAAGTCATGTCATATCATATATTTGTACAAATTTTCAGTGCTGAAAGTGACTATGATGTTTATGTATAATGTATCAATAAATATTTTAATTAAAAATTAATTTATTTTTATATGTAACAACAATATTCATCACAGGGTATTTGTACCTGCACATGTTATATCCACTGCAACACATGTCTATTATGTTCCATCAAAATCTCTTTGGGATGTGGTGATATTGTGGCATGCTAAGTCAAGCTAGTGTAACTCAGGCCAAAAGACTCAAGATATCTGTGCCAATCAATGAGAATATTACTAGTCACATAGAGATGTATTAAGACTAAGCATGTTAGGGCCGGGGATATAGCTCAGTGGTTCCGGTGCCTGTCTTGCAAGCACAAGGGCCTGGTGCCTGTCTTGCAAGCACAAGGGCCTGGGTTCGATCCCCGGTAACCACATAACAATACTGGGAGTGGAGACTCACCCCAGCAGCAACCAGTACCACATACCACAGTGCTGGGTGTGGTGGCTCACGCCTGTAATCCCAGCACTCGGGAGGCAGAGGCAGGACGATTGCTGTGATGTGAGTTTGAGGCTGAGCTCAGGGCCAGCCTGAACCACAAAGTGAGACCCTGTCTCAAAAAACCTTAAAAAAAATACTAAGTATGTTAATACCTAGTTATATGCAGAACAGAGGACTGGACACTACTGAGTATCACTCAGTAAATATCTATTATTTCTATAATGTCAATCTACTCAAGATTATTTGAAAACTAAAATTCATATATTTGTAATCAATAAACTTTGAAATAGAAAAATTCTATTTTTCAGAATTTAGCCATTATTGACAGTACAGAAACAAGTATGACTGGATTATGCAACAATGACAGGTTGTCTTCAAGGACACCAAGAGTTTCCAAAGTAAAAGCAACCCACAGAACTATATAAAAGATGCAATATTCTACCTAATGGGATAACAAGATATCCGGTGAAAACACTTGGCAATTGTTTTAGATATTATAATTTCCCAATTTTTACTAATCATTTTTATTTTCATATGGTTTTATTATAGTTTTACTACGTTTTTAATTTTATTATATTTCCTATGATGATTCAAAGACTGTCAGATTTTAGTCATGGACACATTCATAATTAACTTAATAAAGATTTCCTAAGTATCTATGGCTCTATGCTTCACTTGATTACACAGGAAAGATAATTTAGGTCATGGAGACAATTTCTAGAATTCACAATCCATGAGAAAATAAAGACTAGATAAGGGAACTACACCGTCATGATCTAAACATATGCAGAGTTAAAAATAAAGTTAGTAGATGTAGGGGTCAAGTTCACTTGAAGAGATGGGTAAATCATTGTAAAAAATAGTAATTTACCTTTTACTTACATCATAGGCATGTTGTTGTTTGATTACTGTGATAGTGCTTTAACTACTTTCTCAAATTGGAATTTTTTATGTATTATTACAGGGCGTTGAACCATAGTCTTCACATTATCCCCAAAACTGACTAGACATCCTTCTGTATGACTTCATCGGATCGGCTTTCCTGAATGAAATTCCTCATTTTGCACTGTAATTTCCTGATAACTCATCTTCATTTCCTCATCCTGCGCTGTAATTTCCTGATTACTCATCAGATTCGCATCGTGACTGGCACAAAAGAGACTAGGAGAGTATTTGCCAAATGAACACATGCATGAATGAACATCCTAAAGGAAAGAAGGTTAACTTCTAAGAATAGATAATTATGGGCTTAGGATCAGAAAGACAAAGCCGTTAGTGATTCAAAGATAATGTAAACTACAAAATATGTATGAAAGTAGTGCTATGTAAATTACTTCATGAACTTCAAATATAATTTAGATTTCAGAAAAAAGGTTACACAGAAGATACTTGTAACATAGAGGTAAGATTTATTAATACTCTAAAGTGTCCTGGTATAAAACTATATTATTTTACAAATGTACAATCAAAAAGTAGAATTATATATAATTATATATAATGTATATTAATATATAATATATATTAATTTTATATATATCATATGTATAAAATTATATATATTACTCAAGAGTAATATATAATTATATATAATTATAATATATAATTACATAAA
>PVIR01003749.1:41609-85564 GCA_004026965.1 Petromus typicus | reverse complement strand
ACTCTTACATTCTGCCTTAACCTAAAACTAGCACCACGTAGATAATGCCAAAGTTTGCTGCCAGCTGAAGCAGTAGTATCCAGGCTTGCCTCTCTCTTAGCTATAAGGATCCAGTGCCCATTAACTAAATACTGAGATACACCTTCTCTAGGCTGCCATCATTTTAGAGCAACTTCCTTAGGCCACTGCATTTTGGAACAACTTCCTTAGGCTGCCGCCATTTTGGAACAACTTCCCTAGGCTGCTGCCATCCTGGCATGTGGTGATGTTGCTGCTATTCTGGAACATGGTGCTCTGGGGATTTCTTCTCAAAGCAAAATCTTTTACCTTTATAACTCTGAGACTGGGGAGAGTAGAGTCCTCCAGGTTCCTGTGGTACCCTCAAGCCATGTTTTCTATTCTGTTCCTTCTCAGCAATTAAGGCCTCCTTTGTTCTGTCTTTGGAGTTCACGGCTTTACTAGAGCTTCCTTTCTGGCCAAACAAAATGTTTTAAATCATTCTGCTGGGCTCTTTTCTCTTGATTCTCAACATAGATCTGGCTAAAACCCTCAACAGTGCCATGCCCTTGCTTCAATATTCAATGGTTTTGAAATGTCTTCTGCATGATTAGTCGACTGCCTTGAATCTCAGTCTTACACAAAGTCTATGGACATGAATAAAATGCAAACAAACCTTCTGCCAAGCCATACCTCACATCATCCCAAGTGTAGCGGCCAATGCAGTCCTTCTTAGCAGAAACCTACAAAGCAGTCTAAAGTGTTGCACCTCTAATTTTGTAGTCCATGTCTCTAAATCTTTTGTAATTCTTTCCCTTCTCACAAACCAGTTCCAAAAGTTTTTGAGCCACATGGCCAGGTAATGTCACAGCAACAATTTCTTCTCTGGTACCAAATTTCTGTGTTGGTTTCTTTTCTCTTATTGCTGAGACAAAATAGCCAACACACAAAGTTAGGAGAGGAGTGGTTTAGGTTATAGTTCATTGAGGTTTCAGTCTATAATAAACTGGCTCTGAAGCAGGGGGGGGGGGAAACAGCGTCATGGAGGAGAAAAAATATGGCACTCACAAGACAGCAAGGCAACAAAAGAGAGTTTAACAGCATCTCTCTGTCCCTTTGACCTCATTCAGACTAGCTGGATTATGGTGGTGCCACATAATCACACAGTGGTCCAGTAATCTTGTGCCCTTAATCCCAGCATGACACATTCCAGATTCACCTACATATGAAAAGAAGGTCCCACCTCATCTGTGTGAGGCTTTGGGGGCCATCTCAACACCAACTATCATACCAGGTTCATCCATGTTATCACAGGTGACTGATATATGAAAAATGAAAAATATACTGAAAGAAATCAGTTCTTCAATGGGGAAGCATTTCAAAACTTTTTTAATACTGGAAACCCATATTCATTAGATAAAACTGGCTTATAAAACCAACAGAATCAACTCTATCTGTCAATATTACTAAAGTAGTACATGCCCAGAACTCATGAAGGTTTCACTTTTCAGACCTAGAGTCCTATTTTCAGTGACAGTTCTCAGTTCTTGGAAGCAGATTAAGCCCAGATGAAGGAGCTTGGCTTTTGAATTCATCATTCCTTGTATCCCAGAAGTGTTGAATATTTTGGGAGATCTAGAGTACTGCAGATGAGGAGAAAATTCCATATTTGAACAACATTTCTCCCCACATCTCTTGGTAACTTGTTACAATCAAAACTGTAATCTCGGGCCGGGGAGTTAGCTCAGTGGTTCTGGCGCCTGTCTTGCAAGCGCAAGGGCCCGGGTTCAATTCCCCGGTAACCACATAACAATACTGGGTGTGGAGACCCACACCGAGCAGCAACCAGTACCACATACCACAGTGCCAGGTGTGGTGGCTCACAACGGTAATCCCAGCACTCGGGAGGCAGAGGCAGGAGGATTGCTGTGATGTGAGTTTGAGGGTGAGCTCAGGGCCAGCCTGAACCATAAAGCGAGACCCTGTCTCAAAAAACCTAAAAAAAATAAAAATAAAAAAATTTAAAAAAACTGTAATCTCAAAGAGGCCATGATCTAATTTATTTTCTCATTTGAAGTACATTTCCCCATTGGGGCTCATAGAATAATCACCTCTCATTGATCTGTATATCTCCACAAACCTGGAATCTATGAATTGTTAGGCTCATGCAAAAGGAAATTTAATATAATTAAGGTTAAAAATCAACTGACCTTAGGGGCCGGGGAGTTAGCTCAGTGGTTCTGGCGCCTGTCTTGCAAGCTCAAGGACCCGGGTTTGATCCCTGGTAACCACATACCATACTGGGCGAGGAGACACACCCAGCAGCAACCAGTACCACATACCACAGTGCCAGGTGTGGTGGCTCACACCGGTAATCCCAGCACTCGGGAGGCAGAGGCAGGAGGATTGCTGTGATGTGAGTTTGAGGGTGAGCTCAGGGCCAGCCTGAACCACAAAGTGAGACCCTGTCTCAAAAAAAAAAAAAAAAAAAAAAAATCAACTGACCTTAAAAGAAGGGGATTAACTCAGATTAACTGAGTAGTTATTTAAATGTGAGGTTCTTAAGTGTGGAAAAGAAGGCATAGGGATTAATGTTGCAGTGATAAAATATGAGACTTAAGCAGTCTTTGATGATTTTGAACGGGAAATGGCCCAGAGTCCAACAATTTAGGAAGCCTTTAGAGGCTGAAGAAAGGAGGAAAATGGATTCCCCTCATCCTGCCAGAAGGAGAGCATCTTATTTTAAACCCATTGGTCCTTTTTTTACAACTCTGACAAGCATAACTGAAATATAATACATTCTGTATAAGCCAATTAATGGTAATTTCTTATTGTATCAGTGGAAAACAGATCCTCACACCTAATTTTGGATTTGTAATTTGGTTATAGTTTTTCCCAAGAGAGGCCCCAAATTATAGAGGCCTATAAATATGGCTCTATACCTATGAAAACCACATGAATATTTGTTTTAATATTAGGTACATACTTTTCCACATTTATTTATTTCTCCCAGGGATACAGATGTGTTTGTGATGATATTGGATTTCTGCTTGGGGACACTAGAGCTGTGCTGATGTAATGGAATCATCTTTCTCCCCTGGGAAAGTTAATCTTCTCAACTTGAGTAGCTTGAGAGACGTTGAAGAATTTAGTAAACCACACATTTGGATGTGTCTGGTGGCATTGTGGCAGCACGACCCTTGATCCACATCTGCCTAGTCCTTGAGCCCTTCTTTTGGTGCTGGCACTTTCTACAAGTAGGGTCACTTCCTCCTTACCATGAGTCAAGCAGCTTTCTCCTCCATACCCATCGGTCTTTGCACCTGTGTCTTTGCACCTGAGCCCATTAAACATGAATTATGCCTCTGAATGTGAGAGTCACAATAAACATCTCCTCAAATTACAGATGTCAGGTACAGTTTTCCAGTAACATAAAAGCATACAAATGTATTCCCCTGGCCAAATCATCCATATAAGTAATCTCTATCTTAAAATATTTTGTGTTTCACTCATATTCAACCCCTGCAGTTTGACAAAGGTGTGTGTTTTCTACTTCATCCTGCTGCTTTTCTCCATTGGTCACTGAAAGCCTTTTAAATTAGTGACTGAGATTCTAATATACTTGCATTTTCTTTGGCCATTTTTAGGGTAGATTACTGTCTCCCCCTTTAATAACAGGCAGTGATATTTTCCAATTTGTAGATGCATACTTTTTTTTACTCCACTGTAGGATAGAAAACAGTATTAGTATATGTTTCTTTAGAATATTTGTGACATTAGAGAAAGTTGAAGGGAAGAAACAGAAACTTTGCATTGTTTGAGAGACTAGCATATATTTACTACTCTGTAAAATATTTTATTAACCCTTCCTTACTTAATTGTGGTGGTTTTATTGTGGGTTGGATAATTTCACCCTATTTTTACAAATGAAGCAAAGCTGAAATTTTTTTTCTTATTTTACTTCAGATCAAACAACTGACAGGCAGACAAATTAGAATGTGATTCTAGTTTAGGTTTGAATGAACTGAAAACAGATAACATACAGAAATGAATACATTTATTCTTACTAATGTTTAAACTTGACTCTTTGGAATTGCAAGCCTGTGCCTTTGTATAGTGTTCTACCTTTCCTAAGCTGCCTTTGTCTCACTGCTCTGGTCACAATTGGGGTTCTTCTTGACCGTGTCTACTTCCCTCACTTTCCCTTTACTTGATTCAGTTTTCTTTCTAGTTTAAAACATCTCTTTTGGAACTTATTTTTGCATTCTCCCTTTACTAGGTAGAGTATCCTATTACATGCCTTGGATATTTTTCTCGTAGCAACCACTTCTAGTCATGACTGAATGGTTTTTTTTTCTCTTTTTCACTAGGCTTTTTGATAAAAAGATGTATGCCAAATCAATGTTTATAACCCTAAG
This sequence comes from Petromus typicus, assembly GCA_004026965.1. Lineage (NCBI taxonomy): Eukaryota > Metazoa > Chordata > Mammalia > Rodentia > Petromuridae > Petromus > Petromus typicus. Next base: position 81,149 of record PVIR01003749.1, on the reverse strand, counting down.
AACTTCTAGGATCTAGCCTATGCTCCATCAATATCTGTTGCATTAATAAACACATTACCTGGCTTTAATGTTTCTATAAAATATTTTTCTGGAATAGAAAATAGAAAAGAAATAGAATACATAAATATTGTCCTGTTTTAAGGTTATGAAAATGTAAAGCAATAGCAGCTTACTATGTACATTTTATGAGACTCTCTTTTTATATTATCATACTGACTGCCCAGAATGATGACATGAATTGGGCTAGTTCCACTCTTGCTTTATAGATGAGTAAACTAAGGCTTTAAGGTAGTAACCTGGAACCAAAAAATACTGGCTCAGGTGACACTTCACTAGGGAACAGGTACTATCATAGACATAGTCATCAAAATCATCAGTTGAAGGCCTTATTTGCAACAATTCACAGACGCTGGGATTATAACATAGGTATTTTGGGGTTATTATATTGTTCACTACATTAAACAATAGAGGAGCAATATATACTTTATAAGTTTTTGTCAGTAAAGCCCTAGAAAATGCAAACTCAATTTTGGTGCCAGAAACAAAACAAACAACAAGCAGAGATTGGAAGAGGTAGGAAGTAATACTGTAAAGTGATGGTAATTTATCTCGAGAAGGTCATTTCATATAAACATACCTAAATTTGATCACAGAAATGAAGAAATGGCTTAAAGCAAATAACAGATATTGTATTGTCTCCATGCTTAAGTAGTAGGAGAAAGTACACAAAGCCTGAGAAATACATTCACAAATGGATTCATGGGTGAATAAGGTTTGGCGTAAAAGAGCTATGTGATCAACCAAGTTTATTCAAAGGTTGTTTTAGGTGACAGTAGGTTAATTTGAAGTCTGAGCCTGGTCTGAACAACTGACTCAACTGTATCTGCTTAAACATTATTACAAGAATGTAGAGGAGTAGAGTTCATGGGGCTGGACTGGTGAGCTTGTCCTGCGTTTCTGCTTGCTTTTGCTCCTCTCCCACTGGACACTGCTTTGCGTCCTGCACACTGAGGGGTGAATTTCTGCTGACTGAAGTGAGGAGCCCCATTTATCTCTAAGGCCTCTGTCCCTGTGATCCTGCGTGTGTGCATGGAGGCGATGTGTCTGCTGGTGGGTTTGAGTGAGTGGGTGTCCTGTTTGTCACAAACGCAAACATTCGTCCTTGAGAGCCCAGCACACATGCATATCACAACACAATCTCAAAGCAGATGTCAACACTGCTGTGATTCAAGGGTGCTTTACTGACACTGATTCCTGTAACCTTCCAAAAGCCTGTGTCTCGGTGGAGAGAACAGACAGACCCACTATCTGTCAATGATGGAAATCTCTCTTACTTTGCTCCACCCAGCCTCTGGGACACTTGCGCGCGAACCCATTCATTTGCCACGTTGGGCTCTGGTGGATCATGTGAACAGGCCAGCGCCCTTTCAGGAAACACCTTGAGCGTTTACCTGTCACAGCCTGTGGTACTATTGTATATGCCTTTTGAAAAAATTCTGAAATATATCCTCCACTTTGGAATATCTTAAGTCACTTCTTCAAATTGAGAACATTCCCTTTTCCTGGTGAGTGAATGTGGATTCTGTACACACAGGAACCTGCTATCTCTTTATGGTTGTTTCTCAATGTGTAGGATGACATTCCAGCCTGACTTTTTTTAAAAAAACAAAGAACACAGTTATCTCTGTACTTGTACTTCAGCTTGTGAGGATTGAGGAGATGAACTTGGAGCTCTCAAAAATCTTTTTTTAAAAATTTTTTAAATTTTTATTGGTACATTACATAAACACATCATGATTGCACTCCATAATGGGGATTTGTACCAGTATAAGACACAACTTAATTCTCATTTTTTCCCATAGCCCTACCCACCCTACCACCCCCCATATACATAAAAATTGTTTCCTTACTTTTTTTTTCCTTTCTTTTTTATTATAATCTTAAATGGGTAAAAAGGAGAATTAAGTTGTGTCATATACTGGTACAAATTCTCATTCTTGAGTGCAATCATGATATGTATATGTAATGTACCAATAAAGATTTCAGTTTAAAAAATATCCTGGGCCTCAATTAGGCCCTTTCTGTGGAAACTACATGCTCAATAACAGAAGGTCCCTGAAAACAGGTTTGAATTTGTCTGCACCTGTGGCTCCGTGTCTCTCGCTTCCCCTTTCTCTATACGTGACAGACAACAATAACTGAGATAACGTCACCATTAATTAGATGGTGCGTTCCCTGGGCTCTGAGCTCAGCAACTCTCTGCAGTCTAGATAAATTCAATACTTTTCTATGAAAACCCTGGCCCAGTAAAAACACAACCTCAGCTTGTCCCCAGTGATGTTCTGCTTGACAGTTATTCATGGCTGATAAATTGCTTTGATTCCAGAGAGCACTGGTGCTTGCTGTTTAAGGGGAAACTTATGAAAATACCAGAACCTCCTGTGTTCATGTACAGTTAACATCTAATTATTTTTCGTTGAGTCCTTTTTCATTTGTTCCTCAATGTTTCAAGAATCTTGCTGATTGTTCTAGTGTTAAATTGCTAATCCTTTCATGCTGATGTTTTTCTCAACTTCAACTTACCTTTCTTTAAAGCCTGATCATTTTGTTTATGTCTCCCCAAATCTCTTTGAATTTTATTTTGTTATTTCTTTGTAGTCTTCTGGTTAATGCAATTTTTTTCATCTTATTTTTCTCATTTGCTTCCTGTTTGAGAAGCTAAAACAGTCTAATGGGTGGGTTTGAGCAAATATGTCTAAATTTTCCTTGATTCAGAAATATGTATCTAATTTTAATCCCTGGATAATTCACCAATATATTTTGTAATCACTGTTCACTCTAGCTTTTACATTTATGCTTGCTGAGAACTTTTGAATCCAAAAAATTCCTTTTGATTATGTTAAGAATAAATCAAAACTTACATAACTATAATATTTGATATAAGGTGTTCACCATTAAAGAAATAAAGTTTGTATATAGGCAAAAGATGATTCTAAAAACATTAAAGAAAAAAGCTCTGTTACAAATAATGTGGAAAAGAATGGTCATAAAAGTGGAGAAGAGATGAAAGTATGGAATCTTGAATAATGAAAGTGGAATAATAGCTCATTAACTTAATTAATATTTCCTTAATCTCATCTATTACACGCCAGTCCTCCTGTCCCCATATTAATCCTTGGTTTTGGGAAATATGTGTACTACATTTATTGATTTGTTTGTAAGTGATCTGTAATAATCACTCTCCTGCTGTATTTTTCTCCAAAATACCAGCTGCTAAGCTGAGAGTGGTGGCACATACCTGTAGTTCCTGGACTCTGAGAAGTTGAGTCAGGAGGATTACAGCTCCAAGCCTGCCCTGAGCAACTTAGAAGCCTAGCAAAACTGTCTCAAAATATAAATAGTAAGTAAATGGCTTGGAGATGTAGCTCTGTGTGAAAGCTTTTGGTTCAGTGTACACACACACACACACACACACACACACATACGCACACGCACACACGTGTCATAGTTTTATGGGAACTCATTATTTTTTAGTTAGTTAAGCAGCTGGTTATATATCCCTTTTTCTCTTATTTCAGAAGTAGCTCTTACCTTTGTACTTTTCTAACTTCTTCCCTGACTTCGGAACAAAGACATTGAAGTCTACTGTCTCAATTGCGTCTATGTCTTTCTTCAAAATTCAGAGTCCTTCGGTGTGTTGGGTGAAGAATTGTAACATTTCTATAACATAGCAGCTGAAAGTTCTCTGACACAGAGGGATCTTTTAAAATGCAATGTTGCTGCAGTTCAGTGTTAATGTGATTCATCTGATGTTGTTTTTTTAAAATTCTAGCTACACGCCTGACTGAGGAATGAGGTGACTGATTGGGAGTTTTCTCTCATGCTCTTTCTCAAGAAGTTTCTAACCTTATATTTTCCCAAGACTATTTCCAATTTTATGCTTTTGGCTTTTCTACTCTTCTATCCTTCTAAAACTATACCTGTTCATTTCTCTTGCTCTCATTTTTCTCTCCCTCTACATATGCTCTGCCTGCTCAAATTCCAACAGAAAAGCTGACTCACCTCTTTTATTGACTGCTTTCTAATCTCTCCTTTGCTTTGCTACCTGCAGTCTTTATGGTGTCCTTCATGTGTTTTTTGCCTAGTTATTATCATCCAAATTCATTCTTTAATCCACTTCTGAAAGCACTGAAATCACTCTTAATTAATCACTAATACTCAAATGTCATTACTTTTTCCTTTGTCCCTTTTGAGGATCTAGTAGTTTTGAATATTGTGGGTTATGTTATTGCATGCAACCAACATCACCCTGGCTTTTTCTGGCCCTATTTCAGACAGTTTTTTTCATTCTTTACTTCTTTTTTTTTTCATCTGTAGTTATCCCTTACCATGACTAATGAGACTTTTATAATTAAATCTATATTCATCAGAACTCTAGTGATACAGATCCAAGAGTTCATACATAAACACACATGTATGCGTATGCACATGCGTGGACACGGACACACACACACACACACACACACACACACACACACACACACACTTCTATAGCTAGCTAGTTAGATTTTTTTCAAAGAATTGGTGCATGTGATTACAGAGGCTAAGAAAACCTAAGACCTGAGTCAATAATTTAAATAATTTAGAGCCCAGCAGGCTGGCTGATAAAAATTTTAGTCCAAAAGCTAGCAGGCTCAAGATGCCAGATATGCTACTATTTCAGTCTGAGTACGAAGAAAGAATGGTTGAGATATCAGCTCAAGAAGTTAATCAAGAGAAACATTTCCATGTAGTTTTTTGAAGGTCAGTTTTATGACATTTAGGCCTTTACCTGATTGGGTGAGTCCCAGTATTATTATTAATATTACAGAAGACAATGTGTTTTTCTCAGTCCAGTGGGAAAAAACAAAAACAAAACTGAAAAATAAATTTTAAAAAAGCCCTCAAAGCCATATTGAGAATAATGGTGAATCAAATACCAGCCACATTGTGACCCAGTTAGTTTGAAATGTTGAAATTAATCAGTATACCACCCTTGACCTTCCTGATTTTAGGTGCTCTTTTAAAGATAAATTCTCTTATTCATTTTCAATCTTTAGAACAAAAATAAATTAGTACATTCACAATTTCATACTTCTTGTTTAAAAACTGTGCTACTTCTGCCATTGCCAAAATCACAAATTCACCTTCATCCCAAACCCTTCTTCATCGGGTCTGCAGCTTCTCCTATCATTTCTGCTTCTTTCAGGCTCCCTACTTTTCCTTCTTATTTCATATTTTGAGACAAGGTTTTGCTTTGTAGTTCAGGCTGGCCCTGAACTCACTATGTAGCCCATGTCTATCTCAAACTCACAGCAATCCTCCTGCCTCTGCCTACAGAGTGCTGGGATTACAGGTACAAGTCACCATACCTGGCACTGTCATATGTGTTACTGAGATCAATCTCAGGACCTAGCACTTGTCAGGCAGATGCCGGGACCACTGAGCTTAATCCCTGGCCCCTACTTTTCCATTTTATAAGGTCTCCATTACTTATTACTATACCTATTATAACAGTCTCTTAAGAACTGTTCTTGATTAATTAATCTTCCCATTGCCTCAAGACATATGGCTTTGATTTAGCTCTAAACTCCAGATAAAATAAAGCAAAAATGAAGTTTTTGAGGGCTATCATACTCATAACTGATTGAACCCCCAAGGAACCATGGACATCCTTTTTGGGGTGTTATAAGAAAATCAAACCCAAAAGAAGTTCTATATCATGTTTAAATGAAGAATAACTAAAAACTAGCTAGAGATATTAGTAAAGAAGATTACAAAGGACCTCTAAAATGAGGAGTTCTGCAGTCTGCTAATAGATTTTCAAATGCTGAATTGCTTTAAAGTGTATGCCTTGAATTAAGGCAAGTCTATTAGGATAGTACTGTGTACAGTTGGGGCTAAGAAGTAGTCTAGTAGATAAAAGAAAAGATGGAAAAGATACAATCAGATGAGCTGACAAGATTATGCCTGATCCTTAAGCAAATTCCAGCCATTCCAGCCCTGCTAACGCATTCATAAAGTGAATGTCAGGATCTTAACACGATAAACATACATTTACATTTCTATATACTTAGTCTCAAATTCCAATCCAGTTTTACTCCTCTCTTAGGAAGGAAGATACTTCAACTCAGCAGTTTTATTTATCTATCACAGAGAGAGAGGATGATGCTGTCTTCTCTATGTTGTTCTGAAAAATAACTAATTAAAATAATTACATTAGTATCATGGGAAACCAATCAAGAAGATTACTATATAAAACTTTTTAAGGAAGACAAAATAAAAGATTATGAGAATATGGAGAACTTGTACACTATAGAAGGAGCTGTAAATAGTACAGTCACTAAGAAAAACAATGATAGAGTTTAAAAACTAACAGGTAAAGTTACTATTTATTTCAACAATTCCATATTTGGGGATGAAGTCAGATAAAAAACATTTCTATGTAATTATAATCATATCAGCACATTCAATGTAGCTAAAATGTGGAAGCAACCCATGTATTCACAGAATAATCAAAAATAAAAAATAACATCTGATATATATATATATATTTATATGTATATACACACATACACACACACTAAAATATCTTCAGCTTTAAGAGGAAAATAAATTCCAGTGCATTGTCCAAAAGGAGTGAGACTTGAAGACATCATGTTAAGTTAGACACAAATGGACAAGTACTGTATGGCTCCATTTATATGAAGTACTTAAAATATTCAAATTCTTACAGATGTGAAGTAGAATGGTAGTTACCAGGGCTGGGAATACAGTTGGTCTTTAATAGATATGTAATTTCAATTTACAAGAATAAAGAAATTCTAGGGGCCGGGGATTTAGCTCAGTGGTTCTGGCACCTGTCTTGAAAGCGCAAGGGCCCGGATTTGATCCCCGGTAACCACATACCATACTGGACGTGGAGACTCACGCCCAGCAGCAACCAGTACCACATACCACAGTGCCGGGCGTGGTGGCTCACACCTGAAATCCCAGCACTTGGGAGGCAGAGGCAGGAGGATTGCTGTGATGTGAGTTGGAGGCTGAGCTCAGAGCCAGCCTGAACTACAAAGCGAGACCCTGTCTCAAAAAAACCTAAAAAAAAAGAATAAAGAAATTCTAGATAGATGTTAGTGAAGGCTGCGTGCAATTTGAATATACACAAACATACATTTGAAAGGATTTAAACTGATAAATTTATGGTATGTAGATCTTATTTTTTATTAGTGCACTTAAAAAAAATACTGAATGGTGACCTATGTTCAGGGAATTTGTGCATGCCTATAACATATATTGCTCATTTTCAACCCATTGTATATCTTTCTTTGATCCTTGGGTGGGCTCTGTGTGTGCAGTGAAATGTACATTCTTCTGTGATTATTTTCTCCTGTTGCCCTTCTGACAATCTATTACTTCATGCAAGTCTCAGTGTACTTTGACGGTCCCATGTCCTTAGTTAAGCATTTCCAAATATCTCCAAGTAGAATCAGTCAATGGCTCCTTCCCAACTATCCTGCGCCATTCTTACTTCTACTCTGATTTATCCTGTATGTGTCTTCACTGTTATAGATGTTGATCAGCACTGAATATTTGCCATAAGATTATGAAGTTCTGGAATACAGAATCTGACTTTTTTTGCTTTAAAATTTTTTTTGGTAACTCTCACTAATGATTCACAAGGGATAACTTTCTCTTGCCTTCTAAGAGGTAAGCAAAATCCAACAATAGCCAAATGGTATTTTCTATACTTAAAAGTGGTTTTAAGAAGATTGTTCATACCATTTAATGTAAATACTGTTGTTGTCTACTTGCACATTTTTCTAATGCCTAGTTTTTTTCTTTTTGAGACAGGGTCTTTCTTTGTAGTTCAGGCTGGTCCTGAGCTCACTATGTAGCTCAGGCAAGTCTCAAACTCAAAGCAATCCTCCTGCCTCTGCTTCCCAAGTGCTAGGGTTACAGTCGAGAGCCACCGTGCTTGGTACTGTGGAATGTGGTACTGATCGCTGGTGGGCGTGAATCACCACGCCTGGTACTATGGTATGTGGTTAACTGGGACTAGGGACCTTGTGCTTGCAAGGCAGGCACTGGAATCACTGTGCTAAATCTCTGGCCCTCTATTGCCTAGATTTTAGTATTATTTACATTCACATTATTTAAAGCAGTACTGATTGAAGTATATTTAATTTTAGAAAATATGGAAACAATGTTATTTCAAATTTTATTTTTATGAATATTTGTGTGCAGAATATTTTGTTATTAAATGTATTAGGGAATAATGCCAGAGGGGTGGTGCTGAGAACCAGAGAGCTACTAACATTACACATTTAAGGGGAACCCCACCACTAACCGGTGTCATTGCTTGGTAAATGACAAATTCTATGTAATCAGTAATTCATGGCACAGATTGCTCTTCACCCTCTTCCTAATTCTCTGCAAGTTGACTACCCTGGAGTAAACCACATGGTCCATATCAATGCTGACTTATGGATCTCACAGTTGACACTGAGCTTCCAATTATGCAAGATGACTAGGTTACTTTTTTAAAATAAAAGGTGTTCCGAGGAAGAAGAAATAACTAAAGGAAACCTCACTGATGAGCTTCCAGATACATTTATCAATCGACAGGTGTGAAACTATTGATTTCAGCTTTGGTAGCTCCCTGTGACAGAACAGAAGGGTCCCAAATACTGAGTCGTGCATGGTTTTTCGATCACCTCTCATGTGCAGGCCTAAGTACATAATCTTCTTCCCTTTCTAGATTTCATTGTTGCATCAACCACTTCAGCTCTAAAATCCATTTTGGTCCTTTTCTTTCTTCTTCATTCTTTGCCAGGTCTTCTCATCCTCTGAAAGAGAACCACACATTGGAACAAGTGCCCCTCTCCTTCCAGGAGCAAGGCAGCAGTTCTGCCCGGCATGCTGTGGGGCCATTGTGAGGAAGCACAAGGGAGCCGCTAACCCCTACGTCTAAGTCAGACACACAGGGTGAGAGACCCTTTGCAATGCACTTACGCGGCGAAGAGAAAAGAAAGACTTTTTTTCAGGGAATCTACAGTTCAATATTTACAGGAGTATTAGAAACAGTTTCGGGTTGCCTCATTTCGGTGTTTGGAAAGTCCTGTGATTGTGGCAGGCAGGGGGCAGAACGCCTTTGGTGGATGACAGTGAAAATACTCCGTCTGAGCTCTCAAAGCTGCTGTAGATATTTCTAGCCAGAGATGAGCACCACAGCTGCATTAGCTGAGTCCTTGAGACGCAATCGAGGAGGCGATGCTATTTTCCTTCCAGTAGAAAGAAATGGCGCAGCCTCTCTGAAACAAATGATCATAAATTGCCCAAGTGTCTTCGAGGCAATGAGAGGGCTTGCGTGTTAGTACTAATGCGCGCTCCTCTCATTCCTTTGAGTGGTGCGCGCTGTCTGGAAGCAAAAAGGACCCGAGGATAAAGCTACCAAGACCCTCTCCATCCCTCAAGTAAGTGTGATCAAAAATGAAAAGCTTTCAGCTCTTCAGGCACATTAAAAGCAGATTCTCAAAACTCAATAATCAAACCAAGAGAGGGCCAAAGCCAAAACATAAGATGAGGTGACATATGGCAACTGGAGATTGAGAATGAACAAGAACCTGAGCCAGGTGTAAGCTGGTTTGTCAGCCTTATCTTAATTTTTTCTTTTTGGCTTTGTACTGAGTTCTATGCGGAGCCACGTGGGTCATGTTATAGGAAAATATCATCAAAAAGTGTGCATGTTTTTCAAGCTTAAACTCAGAGAAAAATTCTCATTCAATGCTGCTTCAGGCAGGTAACCAATTTTGAAAAGAATATCCAGTGTATAATCTCGGTCACCTTTAAATTTCAACAGTGGGAATGTTCCCAGTTCTTTGTAAATCATTTTGTTTGTGCACATAAAATACATCAATTTCTAGCAAGTGACTTTTAGATGATGATAATGCCCTTGGTCATAAGAGCCCTTAGAAACACTGGCGTACCATGTGTGTTTCCAGATTTCTACTCATAAAAACTGCTTCTGTTTCACACAGACATAAGCATTCCACTGCCTTGCCTCCTGTCCCTTTTGAAGGACTTGATGATAATGTTGTTGTTAATGTGGATGGCTGTGTGCATAATTTGGAAGGAGTTTGCTACAGGCAAGATGATCTGCTACTTACTTCACATGTATTATTTCATGCAGTTCCACAGTCCATCAATATTCTTATCATAGTACTTAGTACTGTGTACTTAATATTACTTATTATTAAGTATATTAAGTATTATTAAGTATATTAAGTATTAAGTATGCTTAATATTAAGTATACTTAGTACTACAATATTCTTATCATAGTACATAACTCCATGACTTAAAGTCAGACAGGTGATAAACAGGATGATGACTAGCCCTAAATATATTTAATCAAACATTCATTAAACCCATACTATAAACAAATGGAGAGGAATGGTATGCCAAAGCTATACTGTCTTATTTTATGGCAGGCATGAAGTAAGGGTTTGACTTTCATAGTATCGTGTGGTGACAGCTTTTGCTATTTTGAGATCCAGCCAACTGTTTGCAGAACTCTGGATGTGTTATCCTATTCCTGCATTAGCAAATGCTCCTTCAAATGGTCACCTATGTAGATTTAATATTGTAAGTTCAAACCCCAGATGAAAGTCAGATCTGAGTTAGTCAAAGTACCCTTACTTGGTTCCATGTGTGAACAAGAAACACAGTCTTTTCCTTTTCCTACAGGAATGACCAAAATATACACTGGTGTAATTATTAGATGTTTTGTGAACATACAAAGTTCAGAAATAAAGTAACTGTTTAGATGACCGGGAGGAAAGGACTGGTGGACTCGCTGTGACCAGGTCCCTTCATAGCACAACTCTCAGTAACTATCATCAAGACATGAAGACTCTTCTCCTTCCCCTTGACCTAAATTTTTAACTTTGCCCAGTAGAGAATGAAAGACACGTGACTGTGCAGCTCTGAGGCTGAGCACTTGCATCTTCATTTTCAGACTGTCAGAGCTCAGCCCTAAGACTACCTTGTGATGAATCCAGGGCATACAGGTGGAGGATGGCAGGCCATAAGCAAGATGTTGATGATGTTCAAGACAAGAGCCAGCTTCAGCTGTCTGAGGAGTCAGGACACCTCGGCCTTCCAGAGAAACTGACTCTGAGCTTAACAAAGATACACATGTGAGAGCAGTAGAGAAATCACAGCCACTCAGCAACTGCTGTGCAAAATAATTAGTCATCTTTCTGGTCATTTTTGAGGTGATTTATTAAATATCATTGATTAAATGATATGATCACTCTGTGTAGGAAACTGGTGAGTCAGAGAAAATAGAGAACAAGATAAAGGAGAAAAAGTGAGTTCTTCTGATGGTTACTTGCGCTAGTAAATCGAGTTTTACATGAAGTCATCCTTAACTCCAGAGTGAACATTTATAACCTAAGTCTATTCGCCCATCCACTCCTTCTCTTCTTTTTTAAAGATATGAGAAAGAATGGCTTACATCAATTATATTTCACCAAGTTGCACTACATAGTGATACATTACCCCAGTCAGGACACTGTGCCTTTGGCTACATCTTGATATTGAAATAATTTTATTATTTTCTGTTAAATAATAGGACATTTTATTTAGTACTTTTAAAATAAATTGAGTTTATTGACACTTTTTTTTTTTGAGGTAGGGTCTCTCTTTGTAGTTCAGGCTGGCCCTGAGGTTAGCCTGGAACTCATAGCAATCCTCCTGCCTCTGCCTCCTGAGTGCTAGGATTATAGGCGTGAGCCACCATACCTGGCACTGTGGTATATGGTATTGATTGCTGGTGTGTATGAGTTTCCATGCCCAGTTTCATATGTAGTTACTGGCATAGAACCCAGGCCTTTGCCCTTGCAAGACAGGCACCAGAGCCACTCAGCTATATCCCTGGCCCGAGTTTATTGATAATTTTTAATCTTACATTATGAGCCACATTTGTCACTGAGAGTTTCTACCTGTAGATGACACATCTTGATTCTCCTTTTCTCCCATTCTTCTGCCCTCCCTACAACCTCACTCACATGTACATAAGCTCTGTTTCCTTTTTACCATTACATAGTTTCTTTCCCATCTTTGCCCTTCCTATTTCCTTTTTCTTCCTGTTTCATAATACTGATCATACATTCTGGAGTTTATTTTATCATCACCCGCTCTACTAGACATATAAAGAAAGATAAATCATTAGGAAAAACAAAATTCTAAAGCCAAATAACCTGCCATGTGAGTAGGTTGAAATTTTAATATTTTAGTATCATCTTTGAACTGTTCTGAAGTAATTAAATCTTTAAGTGGCTGATAATAATTTTCACAATGATCTAAGTTATTTTATTGTCAGGTACTTGGACTACTTACTCAGAGTTAAGACTTACTTACTAGGATTTACTTACTTGGATTTGAGGATGTCTGCCCTGTACTGCATGATCAATTGGGATTATTGTGGATATCTGCCCCACCCTGTGGGATTTTAAACTATGAGCATTACTTCACTGAGATTACTGGCCTTAACATTTACTGGGATTTACTAGGATTTAAGGATGTCTGCCTTGCCCTATGTAATCTTCAAGTACAGGGATTATTGTGGGAATGCCCTGTTTTATGCATGCTAGGATTATGGGTTGAAGGCTTGGTACAAATAAAGGTGTGGTGAGGTGAGCCTGTTATGGGCTCTTCTGCGTGAGTCTGCTGCTGCAAAATTGGGCCTTTGGCTGCCGCTGCACAGAGTAGCAAGAGTCGAGCCAGGCAGGCTCAGCCTTTCTCCTCAAGGTTTTGACTTTGTTGTTTGTTGGTTATTAATACTTTAACTGTGGGACTATAGGGGGATTGTAGTCTGCCACGAGGGTTCTGACTGAGTCCTCTTCCCTGAGCTACCACATTTTATTAATAGTATAAGCCAATAAACAAGATTTCCCAGCTGTAATACATACATTTTTAAGTAGGTGATCACCTCTAGCTTTTGCTTTCAGTAAAGAAAGAGCATAATTTTCAATATGAAATTAAAGGTTTAATGGGTCAAACTCAACATATGATACAAATGTCCAAGAAAAAAGGGAATAGAAAAGATAAAATATTTTCTAATAAATTATTTTAAAGTATAGATTTACATGTTTCTTTTTTTTTCTTTCTTCCAGTATTGGTGATCAGACTCATGACCTTGAACTCAAACTTGCATGGCAGGCGGTGCTGTGATTGAGCTAAATCTCTGATCCCTGGTGAAATTTACATATTTCTGAGATACAATTAAAACAATCTTTGAAAATCTCTCAACTCCTCAGCTTTACTACTTAGACAAATTCTTTGGCAATAATTTCTTTCCTGGTAAAGACTGGCTCACGAAATACCTTACTCATAAGTATATTCCCTTAATGGTAAGATCAAATATGAAGATGATATAAATGAGATATTAAATGACCCAGACATCTACTCAAAATAGTTGTTTCCATAAGTAAAGTGAATAATTTTATAAAACCTAAATTTTATTGTAGGTTTATAAGATATAATAAGAATTCCATGTGGCACAAATCTCATTTGCTTATCTGATTTAAAGTTTCCAGGCATTCACTTACACTAAATATATCAAGTACCCACAATATGTAAGACTGTAAGAGAAAGGAATGAAAAATGGCAAATTGTCAAAGGAAGCTCGTAGTCTCAGGGATGAGTCAGGTAATTTTTCAGACTGCAAAATAAAATGACTTGGAATAATGAGGAAGGGTCAAAAGTGCTGAACAAAGACATAAAGTTAACTGAGTGTTCTCAAAAGAAAACACCACCCGTGTAGTACAGACTTCCCACCTGGCTTAATGGAGCATTTTATGAATATTTCCTTATTTCTGCAGTAGTACAGAGGCCTGTTGATGGGACTAAAGGACACATAAGAGGATGGCATTAGTGATAAATGTCTTTTTCATCTCTCCTTCCAATTACCTAGTAGGATTTTATTTGCTGCCCCTTCTGGATGAGTCAGACAGAGTGAATATTGCTAGACCATGAATTATGAATGAAAATTATGCTGCTGTGGTGTGCTCTTTTCCTATGAAACAAACCTTTACAGAGTTTTTCTCCTACACAAGGATCAGCAATGGTGGTTGCTGACTTTGAGCCATCAGTTCTTCAGAGCTCCCCTTACTGATCTTCAAAGGACACACACAAGGAAGAAGGTTACACCTTCCTTCTTGTAAGTCCCTGAGATTTTAGTGTTGTCCTTTCAGTCAAATGAAATGTTTTTTAACATTAATATAATTGTTGACTTATGTAAATTGATTGAGCAAAAGGAAAAGAGTTTGAGTTATGAAGCTCATATTTCCATTACCTGAGCTTTTACTTACTGTTAGGGTTTGTATCTAGATGTCCCTCCAAAGACTTATGTGATCATGAGTTGGGTGAAAAGATGGCTGAAAAGGGTTTGTGACTATGGGCTTAAAAGTGTGAATAAGGGAAGATCCACTCTGGGAAGGGGTGGCACCAATCAGTAGGTCGGTAGCCTGGATAGAATGAAAAGGGACAGAAAGAAGGCAGGCTCCTGCTGCTTACAGACTTACCTGCTTGCTGCCTTCTACTTGCCACACGATGAACTATTTCTTCTCTGCAATGATCCTCTGCCATGCTTCAGTGCTTTGGAGCTAGCAGACTGTCGACTGGGAGCTGAAATAAACCTTTCTTTCTTTAATTTATGGTGTCAGGTATGTTGTCCCAGCAACAAAAATATAACTAAGAAAGTTATTTAAGTGACACATGAAAAGGTTCTGAATAGAATTTTAAAACTATAGATAAATGTACACACATGTATGCTCTCATGCTCATGTATGCAGAGTTCTGCTTTATACTTATATTTCTTTAACAAGTAATTATTTGCATAATGAGTTATGTAACCATATATACTTACTAGTAGAGAAACATTTAGCATTACAGTCATGGATGTTTTAAAAATAAATATTAATGGGGGGTGGTAGGGTGGGTGGGGCTATGGGAAAAAATGAGAATTAAGTTGTGTCTTATACTGGTACAAATCCCCATTATGGAGTGCAATCATGATGTGTATATTTAATGTACCAATAAAGATAAAAAAATATTAACCAAAGCTTATTTCAGAACTCCGGGAAATTCATTTCATGCGCTTGAGGGCTGAGGGCCGAGGGCTACAAACTAACAGAAGTAGGTACTTACAGTTCTTATGAGGAAAATGAAAGAAGAGGGGAACTGAAGTGTAGAAGACACTTTGATCTAAGAAGCTGAGGATTGGTGTGGCAGCTTTCCCTAGACAGGCTGCACGGCTGGCAGAAGGCATTTAACTATAGACTACCAAACACAAGTTCCTTAAAGACTGTCTCTGTGGAGGGAGATTTTACTTCTAATGTGAACTTCAATGTGAGAACTTCTCTCTTTATTTCTGAAAGTTTTTGACATTCTATTTATATAATGCTATTTTAGTGGTGTTAGAAAATGCTATAGTTTCACATTACACTTCTCTGTGATTAATTCTTTGTGGGCTTCAGGTGGGATGAGAGCCTTTCCCTGAGGGGGCAAACAGAAATTTCTGCAGTATTTGTGTAAAATACAACTCGACAACAAGATATGGCTTAGAGAACATAAAATGATTATTCTAGAGGTTTCTTTAGGGAAAGAAGCTTAAATAAGTATTTCATGTGTAGAAAATTAAATTTTAAGAAGCTAGGCTCTCATAACATAGCTATTTCTTGAGAACATATAAGTCAGGTTAGAAGCCCCATTAAATAACTCACAATAAATTATTACCTCAGTACTAAAGAATTTCCTAAGAAACACATATTTTTTCCCTTCTCCTTCAAACTACTTATAAGTTAGTTGAAATAGTTGGGAGGGTAGATATAAAGCAAACCTAAAATGTGGCTTTATTATCTTTTATTTAGAATTTTGAAAGCAGATATCATGTTGGCAATTTTATTAAGTATCTTCATAATTCACCATAAGACATTTGCATTTTAATGATGTATAGAAAATTTACTTCACTTTCCTTTTCTGTTCTATTTGCTTTGCATTTATTTCACCTCTAGGATTCAACATATGACCTTGGCCAAAATGAACAAGATGTGGCCATTCATTTGAGGAACGCAAGCTGGTGGGAGGAACACTTTTGTGAACAGGGATTTTAGGGAAAGATAAACAGATGAGGGCTCTACAATGTTTTGAGAAAGGATTCCTCACTGCTTATGGTTTGAGGTGTATGCATATGTTTCAGGGTTCTTATGTAGTATGGTAGCACTGGAATTTCAAATAGTACAGTTATATGCTCCAAAAAACAAATGAAAAAAGAGGACTCAGATTTGATACAGAGTAACAGTGTTCAAATTTATACCTAAAGTCCTGTCTCTTTTGATATTCATTTAAGTGGATTGACACCTGATTTAGTCTGAAAATTCTCATAATCAAAATAGCATATGATAAGATAAAAAATTGTATTTATCTTTGTATACAAGACATTCCTCAATATGCCTGGCATGATATAAGCATTATTAAATGAATCATTTTGAAATGGCACAATATAAGATTCTGAAGCTTCTATACGTGTCTAAATTTTTTAAATCTCTGATTTGAACAAATTGTCATTTATATCTTCCAACAAAACACTACCTCAACTGCGTGAAAAACCCACATGATCTGCACTGTCAGATTTTATTATTATTGTGACAGATACTTCAGCATATAAATCTTAAACTAATGAAAAAATGTCATCTTCTTTTTGGAGCTAAGTGTTCAAAGGGCATCAACTATTTAATTTGACAGACATTCTTCAGAGGGCTTGGAAGAAATTACATATTAAAATACTTTGTATATGAAACTCTTATTATTTATATCTACCTCCATAGTGGATAAACTCATTGTAATCCACTTTTGAGAGCTAGACCTAAAAAAAACTATCTGTAGAGATGGAACTCTTAAAAATACCTACCAGTATTTCTGTGCATCTTACCCTCTACCAGTGAATTTAATTTAATTTATTGGTTTAATATTCAAAATAGAAACAATATATAACCTTTAGGAGCAGCAGTGATACCTTATATATCTTTGTAGCCATCAGGGTAAGAGTGTGTAATATGTAAACTAATGAATAATTGAATCTGTACTTTCCTGTATTTCAAGATTTTTTCTTAGTAGCAATGGGAGCTGAAACTAGGGCTGTCACAGAACCTCTATCTCCAGCATATTTTAAAATTTTATTTTGATACAGGATTTTACTAAGGTAAGTCCTCAAGGCTGGCCTCCAACCTAGAATCCTCCTGTCTCAGCCTCTCAATGGATATCTTTAAAAGCTAGCAACAGCTACACATCCTTAGGGCAAGTGAAATTTAATATAATGTTCCTCAAAATAATATGCATGTAAGATCACATGGTTATTTATGTTGTTATAGATTCACAGGCCATCTGTTTATAATTTGACTTAGTCTCTAGTGGACGTTTCCCTAGACAATTCTAAAACAGGTAGTTTAAATAATACACTTAAGTCAACGGTAGTGGGACATGTTCCGATTCGATATTATGTCACTCGGTGTGGTCCGAGTTATATGAAATTGAATTTACAATTGATTGATGAACAGTATACTTTTAAAACATGCCTTGTCTTTTGAAGTAAATTTACTACTACAAAATACTTTTTAAACATGATTTCTCTTTTAAAAATGTTTGCCAATGCCAGAAGAGTGCCCAGGGACTGAGCATAGCAGTGAGCCCCACCGTGTAGGCGGCTTTGGAGGCAGCATTTGGCGCCATTGCATTCACACTGGGGTTGGAGCTTGCTGACCTCCAGGTCTATGGTGAAAGAGCGCCCAGGGATTGAGTATAGCAGCGGGCCACGCTGCGGAGGTGGTGGTCAGTACCATTGCAGTCATGCCAGGGTTGGAGTGTGCTGGCCTCAAGGCCCATGCTGGAAAAAAACCACAGGACTGAATATAACAGAGGGCAGAGCTGGGGAAACAGCAGCCCATGCCATCACAGCCAAGGAAGGTCAGAGTCTGCCTTTCTCCACATCAACTGCAGAAGCACATCCAGGGACACTGTATTGGTAAGTAGGTGGGCCTTTTGGAACATCAGGCAATACCATTGCAGCTACATAGGGCCTGAAGCCTACTGGCCTCTAGGCCAACTGCACAAGAAATCCCAGGGATGCTGTATTGGTGAGCAGGTGGGCCCATTGGAACCTCAGGCAGAATCATTGTAGCAGTGCAGGAGCCAGCACCTTCCTGCCTCTAAAACACATGAGAGAAGGTGTTCTGACCATATTGTTTGAGTGCCCCATATGGTGTGCCAGAACTAGGTGGGTTTTTTTTGTTTGTTTGTTTGTTTTGCTTTGTTTTGTTTTGTTTTATTTCCCATTACAGACTGTAAATAACAACCCAGGGAACATTGATATTTTAAGTTTCCTAACTATTAGGAGGAAAGAGACTTGCAACAAACACCGCCAGAAAACAGGGCAGGTACAAAGCCAAAAACAACAGCAAGGACAAAAACTCGGAGATGAGGAAACACTCAAAGTCTCAGATACAAAGATCCTCACCTCAAGGTAACACAGAGAGAAGGGAGATAGAGAAGGTTGAAGGCCAGTCCCTAGGGTCCTTGAAAATGGTAACCAAAGGAGATTTAGTAAAATGGAAATCAGAACTGATCTCTGAGATGAAAGCAGAGATACTGGACACAGTCAATACAATGATTAATAAAGCTAAAGAGGAAATCAAGGAGTTGATAGAATCCAAGATAGCAAAAACAATGGAATCTTTTAAATACCTACAAGCAGAAGTCCAGGAAATTAAGAAAGAAATTGAAAGCTTGCATAATAGAATGAATTTGGCAGAAGACTGAATTTTAGACTAGAAGATAGGATCTCAACCAATAAACTGGAAAGGCATAATCTATGGAAAAAAGCAAGTGATAATGAAAATTCATTCCAAGAGCTCCTAGATGATTCAAACAAGAATAACATAAAATTGATTGGAGTCACTGAGGAAGCAGGAGACAATGCAAAGACATTAAACAACTATTTACAGAGATAAAGGCAGAAAACTTCACAGGAAAAGGAAAAGAATTGGACATGCAAATATATGAAGCATACAGGATTCCATATGTCAGTGACATGAAAAAATCTACACCTGGGCATATAATTATAAAAGTCCCAGATATCCAAAAAAAAGAATGAAATACAGAAAGCAGCCAGAGAAAAGAAAACAGTAACATTCCAAGAGAAGCCCGACAGGATCACAGCAGACATTTCAACTCAAACACTCAATGCAAGAAGAGCCTGGAGTGAAGTCTTTCAAGCCCTAAAGGAAAACAACTTCCAACCCAGACTGATGTATCCTGCAAAACTATCCTTCAAAATTGATGGGGAAATGAGATACTTTCAATACAAAGAACACGTGAAAAACTTCACAAATATGACACCTGTGCTCCAAAACATTTTAAAGAATGTCTTGGAGAAAAATAAGTTACAAATCCATGAGACCTGAGTCAACCCATGGGACCAAACAAGAAACTGATGGGAAAAGGGCAAAAGTAGAAGAACACAGCCAAGAACAGAAAAACATGGCAGCACTAAATTTACCTATATCAGTCATAACCATTAATATCAATGGACTCAACACACCAATTAAGAGATAAAAGACTGGCAGAGTGGATCAAAAAGCAAGGACTTACAATCTACTGCATACAAGAAACATATCTAATTCAGAAAAAAAAAAAAAAAACCATGGACTGAAAGTGAAGGTATGGAAAATAATTCTCCATGCAACAGGAAATTGCAAGAAAGCAGGAGCGGTGATTTTATTTGCAGACAGAAAAGACTTCAAGCCAAAACTGATAAAGATGGACACTCTCTTTTAGTCCAGGGAAAAATCCAAGAGAAAGAAATAACAATCTTAAATATCTATGGTTTAAATTCTAATGCACCCAACTATATAAAACAAACATTAACGGACATGAAAAACAGGATAAACTCTAATGTAATAATAGTAGGGGACCTTAATACCCCACTGTCACAAAGAGACAGATTCACTGGACAAAATGTGAATAAGGAAATCATTGAACTCAACCAGACTCTTCAGCAAATGGACTTAATAGTTGCACAGAGTATTACACCCAAAAAAATAAAAATTTACATTCTTCTCAGCTGCTCATGGATCATTCTCCAAAATAGACCATGTGCTCAATAATAGAACAGGTTTAAGCAAATATGAAGGGATTGAAGTTATCCCTTGTATACTGTCAGACCATAGTGCTCTGAAATTGGAGCTCAATAGCTAAGGAAAGCCCAGGATCTTCACAAACCCATGGAAACTGAACAACACTCTGCTGATGAACCAGTGGGTCACAGAAGAAATTAGAGAAGAAATTGAGCAGTTCTTACAACTAAACGATAAACCCAGTACAACATATAGAAATTTATGGGACACAATGAAAGCAGTTCTATGAGGAAAATTCATAGCAGTGAAAGCCTACATCCAGAAAATGGAGCAAGCTCAAATAAAGAATTTAATGCTGAATCTCAAGTGACTAGAAAGAGAGGAGCAAAACAAACCCAAAGCTCACAATAGGCAAGAAATTATAAGGATCAGGGCAGAAATTAATGCAATGGAAACCAAGAGAATGGTTCAAAAAAATCAATGAATTGAAAAGTTGGTTCTTTGAGATAAACAAAATTGATAGACTCTCAGCCAACCTCATTAAACAAAGGAAGGAAAAGGCCCATATCTATGCTATTAGGAATGAGAACAGAGAAATTACTACTGACCCAGAGGAAGTCCAGAGGATAATAAACACCTACTTTGAAAATTTATACTTCAATAAAATGGAAAATGTAGAAGAAATGGATAGATTTCTAGACACATGTGAACTCCCAAAGCTGAATAAAGAAGTTATAGAAATGTTAAATGCCCCAGTAACAATCTGTGAAATTGAAAATGGAATTAAAAACTTGCCAACAAAGAAAAGCCCTGGACCTGATGGTTTTAATGCTGAATTCTATAAAACTTATAAAGAAGACTTAGTGCCTCTACTTCCGAAACTATTTAATGAAACTGAAAGGGAAGCAGTACTCCCAAACTCATTCCTGGAACAACCATTACCCTGATTCCAAAAGCAGAGAAAGACCCAACCAAAAAAGAGTACTACAGGCCAATCTCCCTAATGAATATTGATGCAAAACTACTCCAAAATATCCTGGCAAACGAAATACAGAGAATTATCAAAACGATTATACACCCTGACCAAGTTGGATTCATCCCAGGGATGCAAGAATGGTTCAACATATGTAAATCACTAAATGTTATTCATTATATTAACAGGCTCAAGGACAAAAACCATAGAGTCATCTCCATTGATGCAGAAAAAGCATTTGACAAAGTACAACACCCATTTATGTTCAAACCCCTACAGAAGATTGGAATAGACGCTCTTTATCTCAAACTAATAAAGGCTATCTATGAGAAACCATCAGCCAGCATCATACAAAATGGTCAAAAATTGAAACCTTTCACACTAAGATCAGGAACAACACAAGGGTGTTCTCTCTCACCACTTCTGTTCAATATAGTTCTGGAAATATTAGCCATAGCAATTAGGCAAGAGAAAGAAATAAAAGGAATAAAGATTGGAAAAGAAGAATTTAAACTGTCACTATTTGCTGTTGACATGATACTCTATCTAGAGGATCCTAAAAACTCAATTAAAAAACTGCTGGACCTAATTGCCAATTTTAGCCACGTAGCTGGTTTCAAGGTTGATGTTTGAAAATCAATAGCCTTCGTATACAAAAACAGTACACCCATTGAGATAGAAATTGGGGAGTCAGTCCCTTTCACAATAGCACCCCCCCAAAAATAAAATATCTAGGAATCAATCTAACAAAGGCAGTGAAAGTCCTCTACTCTGAAAATTATAGCACTCTGAGAAAGGAAATAGAAGATGATATTAAAAAATGGAAACACATACCTTGCTCGTGGGTAAGAAGAACCAATATTGTCAAAATGGCTGTACTCTCAAAGCTATTATACAGATACAAGCAATCCCAATTGAAATCCCAACAGCATATTTCACAGATCTAGGGAAAAAAAATCCAAACTTTCATCTAGAACCACAAAAGACCTAGAATAATAAAAGAAATTCTAAGCAACAGGGACATGGTGGGTGGTATTATAACTCAGAACCTGAAACTATACTATAAAGCCACCATGATAAAAAACTGCATGGTACTGGCAAAGTAACAGACCCGAGAATCAATGGAGTAGACCAGGAGATCCAGAAACTACTCCAGATACACCGAGCCACTTCATCTTTGTCAAAGGTGCCAAAAATCCTCAATGGAGGCAAGATAGCCTCTTTAACAAATGGTGCTGGAAAAACTGGGCTTTAACTTGCCAAAGGCTAAAACTGAATCTAACTCTTTCACCATGTACCAAGCTAAAATCAAAGTGGATAAGAGGCCTAAATATTAAAGCAGATACTCTAAACCTGTTGCAAAACAGGTTAGGTAAATCTCTTGAAGACATTGGCTTAAGGAAAGACTTTTTGAACAAAACCTCTGTAGCACAGAAATTGGCAGAAGAATTCAACAAATGGGACCTCATTCTTTTATAAAGCTTCTGCTCAGCAAGGGAAACCACCAACAGAGAAAAAAGGCAACCAATAATGTGGGAAAAAATCTTTACCAGTTGTTCCTCAGACAAAGGGCTACTATCTAGAATATATAAGGAGGTTTAAAAAATCAGCCCACCCAAAATTAAAGACTCAATTCAAAAATGGGCATCTGAAATGAACAGATATTTTTCAGAGGAAGAAGTAAGATCAACTAAGAAGCATATGAAGAAATGCTCATCGTCATTAGTCATTGAAGAGATGCAGATGAAAACAACACTGACATTTCATCTCAATGCACAAAGAATGGCTTCCATTTCAGAATCAACCAGCAGCAAATGTTGGTGAGGCTGCGGAGAAGAAGGGACCCTTCTCCACTGTTGGTGGGACTGTGGACTCATACAACCCATGTGGAGATCAGTTTGGAGATTCCTCAAAATCTAGGATTGGAGGTCCCATTTGACCTGGCCGTTGCCCTGCTAGGTATATACACACAAGAATTAAAAGACTCATATCACAGTGACCTATGTGCACCCATGTTTATAGCAGCTCAGTTTGTGATTGCTACATCTTGGAAAAAACCCAAATGTCCATCAACTGGAAACTGGATAAAAAAGCTGTGGTTCTTCTATAGAATGGAGTATAACTCTGCCATAAAAAATGATAAGTTTGAATCATTTCTACTTAAATGGACATACCTTGAGGATATCCTCATAAGTGAAATAAATAGAACACAGGTAGGTAAATATCACATCTTTTCTGTGGTGTGAGAAAACAAAGAGGTAAATGAGTCCTAGAATTTTATATTGTATATTGTGAAATATAAAATACTCAAAGTGAAATAGAGTGAAGGGGGAAGATAATGAGATTATAACAAAAAAGAAAGGAAACAAATTTTATGCATATGGGAGGGGTGGTAGGGTGGGTAGGGGTATGGGGAAAATGAGAATTAAGTTGTTTCTTATACTGGTACAAGTCCTCATTGTGGAGTGCAGTTATGATTTGTATACATAATGTACCAATAAAGATTTCAGTAAAAAAATAAGTTTGCTACCACTTTTAAAGGAAAGAATTGACCAACATAAATATCTTGAAACCTACAATATTCACTTTTAGCTTGCAAAGAAATTTTCCCAAACTGCTCTGTCAGGCAATATGTCAGAATTTTAAGGCATCGCTGCTCTGATTCACTCTAGTGTAATTACCTTTAAGCTATTGTCTTATCAGATATTATTTTGAATTTTTATTTTCATGGACTGAGTCTCAGTGTGAGTTATACTTTTCTTTGTTAAAGCACAGAGAAGGAATTCTTTTGCAGAACAAAAGGAAATATAATTCTCTTCCTAAGATAACACATGTTTGTTCCATTAAAAATGGAAAGCCCCAAGACATTCTTCTGAACTTTCAAAACACATTCAGAAGGATGACCATTTGGACTAAAAAGACAAAAACCATTTTTATTTTTGTAATAATTCCAAGTCATTTTAATAAACTGAAATATGCATCTTCTCATGTTAGTTGAATTACTTTATGAATATTCTAAATGATACAACATAGCATTTTTTTGTGCTAAGAATGTTTTACATTTAGTATAATGTCATACTGAGTTTCAATTGAATGTTCCCTGGAAACAGTGGTTTCATATAACCTATGAGATGTATGACATGTAGCAGTTTGTCTGTACATATTTCTCTATTCAGTCCCTTTTTCCCTTCATACCTATTGATTACATATGAAAATACAATATGTTGTACAGACTTTTCTTTGGGAGCATTCACTTCAGTTCTTAATCTCTTTGGAACATGAAGACATAAGCCTGTACTAGACCTCATTCAGCACATACTCAAATGATTGATCATTTGGGCTGTACCTATGAAGATGACAGATAGTTCCTTCTTCAAAAAATTACTTTAAGCTCTTACACACTGTAAATACAAAGAAGCTATTTGTGATGAATTAGTTGCTTTCTCTCTCTTACTGTCTCTCTTGTGTAGAAGATCAAGCTCCAAGGCTAGCCAACTCAGTTTCACACTAGACTTGCTCTTTTCCCATTTTAATGCCATGACTCTGAGTCACCTTTTCTCATCTGAAACAGTGGAGACTCTTTTGATTCTATCCTTGTGTCTGCATTTTATTTCTATAGGTATCTGCCCATAGATACTACTCATTGAATAAATCTGTATGTCAATATATTTAAATTCTCATTTAAATATTTTAATGCCTTTTCTTTGGATAGAGAACAAAATTTTATTTCCCTGAAGTTCCATTCAAAGTTCTCTTGATATTATTCCAATCAACTCTTCCACTTTTGTTCTTCTTAGACTCACATATTCATATTTTGTTACATCTCAAAGAAGTCAGATGATCAACAAATATCTGTCAACCCAATGGACGCATAAGTAGGGTGATTATCCCATACCTCTCCTTTTTGGTACAAACTGTAGCCTTTTATCTATTCTTACCTGGTGACAGGTGTGGTGCCACCCATGAGATTCAAAGAAACTATCTTTTGGAAATGTGAACCGAATGCTTTAGAAGAATTTCTTGGTCGAGGAATGAGAACTCAAACCAAACAGGATGATGACCAGAGAGTAAAGGACAGAGGCCCGGTACAGGCAGTCTTTTAATGAAAGAAAAAGAAACTCAAGTTCTGGGAAACCGTGTAAACAGTAAAGTACAGAAAAGTAAAGCAGTACATATAGCTAGTCTACCCCGAAGTGGTGCACCAAATCAGATGTGCAGAAAGAAATAGAAATAGGAGAGGGAATACAAGAATATATTTGGAACCCTGGTTTCAGTATTCTCAAGCCTCACCTCTTGTAATTATGTCCTTGTAATCTAGTGCTTATGTCAGTCTTGGCTCTTTAGATCCAAAAGTTCAAGACTCCAACAATATGCATCTCTGCATAGGGGCATCTGAATGTACAATGCACATAAATTTTCCTGTGCTAGCAATATTTATTTCCCTGAGCTTCTTGTTGTGAAATTTCTACCTAGTATTTAACCCCACTTTTTGCTTAACCCTGTCTAACTTGCCAATTATACAGACTGTGTGGTATGATAAGCAGTGTTATGACACATGCCACTATGTTACAAACGTTTTATGGCTTGACTATGTCATTTATTATTTATAATCCAAAGCTTGGACCTATTGGAAGATTTAGGCATGGGAGGTATTTATTTTATCATTATCATCATCATCATCATTATTATTATTATTATTATTTTAGGGGTTTTTTTTGAGACAGGGTCTTGCTTTTATAATTCTGACTGGCCCTGAATTCATTATGTAGCCCACGGTAGCCTCGAATTAACAGCAATCCTCCAGCCTCTGCCTTTTAAGTACTGGGATTACAGGTGTGAGCCAACACTCCTGGCCTTGTGGTATGGGCTACTGGGGATCAAGCTTGGGCCCTTGTGCTTACTAGGGAAACATTGGAACCACTGAGCTAAATCCCTGGTCCCAAACATGGAAAATCTTAACAATAATACTTTCAATTGCAAAATAAATTATACTTCATAAACATATTTCCCTTATAGACAAAAATCTCTTGATAGGAAAATGTTTCTCAAAACAAACACTACAGTAGCTGCGAGGATCATTTCATGGAGATACACTTGCTTTCCTGTTGTTATCTCAGCGCATGTCTTACCCCAAGGATGATGAAGCTTTGATTATCCATTTGTAGCTCTCTGGGAATGGTGAGAAATCACTTATAGATTGTTGGGGCAAATAGAAATATGAAAGGCAGCTTTGTGATCCCAGATATTAGGGTGAATGGGGGAGTCTGAGGCTGGACAAAGCTCCCAGCTGTGTTTTCTATGCATAGGAAATAAATTGCTATCATATAGCACATTTAGAATGTGTGCTGATGCAAATGAGTGTGAGCCAGTGGACGCTGTGGAACTGATAGATGAGGAACTGTTCAATGTGCTTTCTGCAAAGTAAAGGTCATCTGAAGTCACTGTCAATGGGATTTAGTATTTGAATCGATTTGTGACAGTGGAAGCAACGCATAAAGCAAAACTGTGACTCATTTGCATAAATCAAATCATTTACACAGTATCTAAAATGAAGGATCCATTTGTAAACTGCTCCTATGATTGCACTTGCTGAGTTAGGCACAGAGTTTGACTCCACGTAGACAGGCCTCAATAATAGAGTTAGACGTGATCTGGAAATACATGCTTTTGTTTTTCTACAGTGAATTCCACCAAGCATCTGGTTTGCCTATAAGTATATTTATTTCAGGAATTATGTAAGATTGTCAAGACATAGACAAGGCAGGCAATAAATGTGAAAAAAGAAACATCATTTTGACTACCTGTTTGATGCCAGAAAAGGTATGAATTGCTTGACAAGTGTTTCATTTACTATTTTGCAAAAACAATCTTATTAGGTAGTGTTTCATTATTTTTTGAATTAATAATACTGAACATCTGCTAAATTAAATAATTTGTCTCAGATTTTCCCAGCTTTTCATGATGGCCCAAGAGTTATATTTAGGATTTATTTCACTCCATGACCTACAGTCATCTCTTCCTTAATCTTAATTTACTAGCTTCTTTGCATACCAGTACCCAAGACTGTATGTCACAGTTAGATTTTGGATTAAGTATTATATTAATCTGAGAGTGTTTACCACATTTACACAAGATATGAAACAAACACTATTCTGGAATCAGAATAATTATTTAATTACATAATTATAGGAATTTCCCTGGGAAAAGGAAATGTGTTGATGTTCTCCACATAGTAATTTTGATATCTAGAAGATATAGTTGAATGATATTAAAGTTTCTAAAATGAATAAAGAATTGAGTGGTGCTTTAAGTCTGAGACTAGATTTTCATGTTTTATATCATCCTTTACCTGGGATATCATTATTTTATTGACAGGAATCACTTTTAAAATAACAGACACATACCAATGCCAAAAATAGGAGGTGGACCTTTAGAAAGTCTGTAACAAGTTATTGAAAGTAAGAAATGAGGAGAGGAATGATGAAACACACTGAAAAAATATTATGTCCCATAGGATAGTAGGCTACATTTAGTCCCAGGAGGCATCCAGGAAAACACCAGAGAGGACAGCTCTGAGGGTGGAGGGGGAACAGGTACTGATCTATAGGCCTGAACATGGGAGAATGAATTAAAAATACACACACACACACACACACACACACACACACACACACACGCACACAAGATTTAACACTTCCACACATACAGCTTAAACACATCCCTATTACTATACTCACATACAATTCCATACAAGCCTTCACTTTACTAAAACAGTAATAATAATAAGAATAAAAGAATGGGGCTTTCATTTTCTGATAACGTGCCTGTACAAATCTATTTCACTTCTCATAACAAAACTCTGAAAATGTTTGACAAAATATTTGCAAATGCTTTTGGTGCCAAGAATTGAGACAGTGAACAATAGAAGGCTGATTCATGGTGTTAAGTGGAGAAGGTTGAGCTGAGCAGGCCCTGAACTCAGTCTCTATCCTGGGACATCCTCTGGTCTGCTGAGTGCCTCATGCTGGGGATGTGCCTGATGTGGAATGTGTCAGGAACCATGGACAACTTACTCGGATTTAAGACTTACTTACTGGGACTTACTTACTTGGATTTGAGGATGTCTGCCTTGCCCTGTGGGATCAGCTATTGGGATTATTGCAAACATCTGCCCCACCCTGTGAGATCTTAAAGTACAAGGATTACTGCACTAAAATTATTGGCCTTGGGACTTACTGGGACTTATGGGGATTTAAGAATGTCTGCCATGCCCTATGCAATCTTCAATTACAGGGATTATTGTGGAACCGTCCTACCTTATGCATGCTAGGTTTATGGGTTGAAGGCTTGTTACCAAATAAAGGTGCAGGTGAGCTCACGTTATGGGTTCTTCTGCTTCCATTTCTGCTACTGCAATATCTGACCTTTGGCTGCCACTGCTCAGAATAGCAAGAGTTGAGCCTGAGCTCAGCCTTTTTCCTCAAGGTTCTGACTTTGTTGTTTGTTGGTTGTTAATCTTTTAACTGTAGGACTATCTGGGGATTGAAATTTGCCATGAGGGTTCTGGCTGCATCCTCTTCCTCGGACTCCCACAGGAACGAAGTACTACAGGGCCTATGTACCACCCAGAGACATAAAAGGGTATGCTGTGTTGATCACCTTTCTGTCACTCTGACTCAACACCTGTAATAAACAGTAAGACAAGTGAAGATTTATTTCCATTCATGTTTTTAGAAGTTTCAGTCTGTGTTGATTTGGCTTGGCTACTTTGAGTCTCTGGTAAAAGTAAACATGGTGGAGATTCACATGTGATAGAAGAAAACTGCCCACATTGTGTTGATCAGGATACAAAAGGTAAAAGAGAAGCAAATGAAGATATAGTGGGCCCTTCACGAACCTATAAAAACTACACTATGTTCCACTAGTCTCCTATCCTAATGTTTTTTACTACCTCCCACAGGCTGATGATCAGCGCTGAGACACATAAAGCCTTGGGCCCACTCCAGTTCCAAAGTACTTCACTATCAGTGACTAAATTAAGAATAAAGTAATTGAAGCCAGTCAGGAAGCCAGTGAAGAACTGTGCTTGCTCAGATTTGCTTTAAGTAGAGCGAAAACAGGGCCTGTGTGAGAATATGTGACCAGACTAGCTCTCCATGGTTTCTCTACTTAGCCTGAAACTCCTCAGGCAGAGACTTAGTTGAAAATGATTGACAGTTCATAGGCCCTTGATGGCTGGCTAGTGTAGCGAAAGTAAATGACCTACCGTCAGATGTAGCAGAATCAATGAGTCACATAACATTGTTATATGAATAATAAGTCACCAAAGAACATATGTGATATGCTTCTACTAACAAGCATGTGAGGAAGCACTGCTCACTGCTCAAAAATATTTGGGTGCATTGCAAAATTCTTGTTAAACTCTAGAGAACAAGGGTTATTGTATTATTTTCAAAATTGCACTGGGGACTTTAAAGGTATTAAAAATTCTATTTTTAAATCAGTGTGGTGCTGACATAGATATTGTGCTTTATTATTATTTATAAAGTGTTTTGTACTACAAATAACATTTTGTAACTAAGATATACTACAAATAATTAAAAATTAATTATCCACGAGCCAAGGACACTAAAATAAAATGCTGCCTCCATAGCTGTTTTCCGTAAAATCAGAACTGCTGGTCACTGAGTATGTTACATCTGAGAAGCCCCTCCATCCATTATGCCTCTTGTTCAAATCTGTTGGTGTCCTGGAAATTGTGAATAGGTTGCAAATTGAAAGAAATAAATGGCTGAGAAAAAAGAAAAAAAATGTCCTATAGTAAAAGAAAAAATATCAAGTTCAGATGCTAATATTATCCACATGATTCTGGATTTCCCAGCATGCATCATACAAGTGTTGCTGGATCAGGAAGACTTCTACTCAGACATCAAAGGTTCTGATGTGGAGCAACAGGATTTAGTTTTGGTTCTGCTTGGTTTTGATTTGCTTTTGTTTGATTTTTCTTTCATTCTCTCTTTGTCTCCTTTTGAAGTGAGAATGTTTATTTGGTGCCATTGGACATTGGGATTATGGAACTTGATTTTGATTTCATAGCAGTGGACAACTAAGACTGCCCTGAATTTCAGAGGAGACTTGGACTTGGACTTTTGAAAAATGCTGACTGTTGAAATTTGGGTGAAGGTTTGTTGTATTTCTGGTTGTAATCAACATAGTTACTTCTTTGGACTTAAGACATTTCTATTGACTTTATTTGTAGATTAAGAATAAGTTAAGCAGATATATTTGGATGTAAAGTTGACAAATGATGGGATTCATCTTGTAGGGTGGAGTGTCAAATTGATTGGCTTAGGAATCCTGTTGGGGGACTGGAGGAGCACAGACTGGCTGTGTGTGGGGGTCACGGTGACCTGGCCTTGGGGTTCATGTCTGGTGTATTCCTGCTTCTTCTCTGGTATGTTCCCTTCCTCTGCTTCTCAGCCAGTATGAACTCAGTGTCATTGTTCTGTCATGTCCTCCACCATGTCTTGGAGCACGGAATCAAAGCTCTAAGGGCAAGACAAACTAAAGATCTCCTTTTTGTTATATCAGGTATTGTGTTTCAGCATTAGGAAAGCAGACTAGTTCACCAACCAATGGTACCATTATATGTAAACTTTCCAGTATAAATCTCAGACTGAAAGGTAAATATTATCAACTTCATTCATAAAGCTAAAAGGACACATAACAGGAAAGGTTTTTTTATCATTAGAATTATCGCTTTAATTTATATCACTGTACTTTTGGTTGCCTTCCAGTTTTTCATGAAATTTAAACTGAAGCTAGAAAATTATTTTCAGTAGAATATGAAGTTCACTGTCTAGAATGTGCATTTCATTCACTCACTCACTCATCCGTTCCTACATTAAGAGATGCAGACTGAGCGTGTCTTTTGTTTTCAGCACACTCTAGGTGCTGAGGCATATCTTTCACATAAAACCAGCAAAACATTCCTTTTCTCATGGAATTGAACTCTACAAAGTATTATTGGGTCCCAGGGCCTCCTACTAGAAATTCCTTTCAGATTTTTCCTGTCTTCATAGAATTGGACAAAACAAGCACAAAAAATTAGTGAAGTTTTACATGTATTAAAGATTGGAAAAGAATCATTCTCTTGCGAGCTAGTAGAGACCCATAAAAAGAGGTAGAAAAGTCCACTCTGTGAGGGCAGGCCACTGCGAAAGAGGGGCATATTGGCCATGACTTCATGGTGGCCATCTTTCGTATTCTCCACTCCCAAGGCTGATAACAGTTCTAGGCTGGCTTGAATTCTTGATTGAAGAATTGAAGAGAGCATTCTTTGACTGGTCTGAGGTGCAGAGATTATGAGCAGGTCCTGGATTTCCCCATCCCCTCATCTGTAGCTTCAAAGATACTAAGACATAATGCTTAGAACCCTACTATGTACATACCCCCCATCTTTCAAAGCATCTAACATGAGGTCAGTTGTTTAGTGTGATGTTTTAGAACAGAACCAGAATTTAGTGGAGTGAATATTAAATATATAAATGGTGTCATTTAGAATAGGAGCTCTTCCTTGTCTACACCTAGAAGGCACATTATGAGTTGCATAATCCTAAGACTGTCTGTTACTGTTGTCAGTTTGAGACTGAGCTGTACTACTATGCTAAAAGAGAGCTATATGCTTTTTGCCCTTTTATTTTCGTTTCTTAAATTTTGAGGCAGTCTCAAGTAGCTGAGTTACCCAGCCTGGGCTCAAATATCTGATTCCTCTGCCTCAGTCTCCTGCAATGCTAGTATTACAAGTGTGTGCTGCTTCACACTGCAAGCATTGCAATTAATTTTCCCAGTTAAAACAATTTGTTTATGATATTATATAGCAGCACTAAACTACCATAAGAAATAAACATCCTGTATCAGCGACTCAGTGGAGCTTTGTCTACCATGTTGGTGTCTCGAATGATCAGTTATCCATAGACAATTAGAGAAGACTCAGTCACTGGGGCACACAAGCTCATCAATTAGTTTGGTAGGAAAAGAGACGTTTTGGGGAATGGTAGGTGGGATTTGGTGTTTTATTTTGAAGAGACTCAAATCCTTTTGGCTTATATTTAATTGGCCAGAACTAACATAGGCTAGAATCCTGAAAAAAGTAAAAATTAGAGCAGTTGAGAATATTCAGTGTGCATAGAATAGTATCCCTGCCCAACATCTAAATGAGGAAATGTCACTGAAATTGAAATTCAGAGAGAAAATTTGAGAATTCTAGAGACTTTCTAGGCAATAAGAGCAATTATAACTAGATCTCAGTTCTGTTTGCTCCCTCTGAAAACCAGTGCTGAGAAGGTACGTGTTGGTGGGAAAGAAGTCTACTTTTTTCCAGGGTTGGACTTGGGAAAATGGAGATACTGTTATCTCCAAAGCTTCATTTTATGGAACTCAAGACAGAGGGGAAAGAAGGAAAAGCAGAAAGTGAATAGAGAAGGTGTGTGCTGAATGAGTCTCTTTTTTCTCTCCTTTTGGCTACAAGCTCACAATCACTCTTGGTCTCCAGAACTAGTTATAGTCATTTTACTGTTGTAGTAAGTGTTCCAATGATTTGCAAGCTTTGTGTCAGTTGATGAACAGGATGAAAGAATAAGGAGGCTGTTAAACATTGCCATCTGAAGGTCTCCAGGTGTTCTGGTTATAGACATTTAAAAATAGATGATGTAGCAGTTCACATCTTAATCACACAGGTCCTGCCTTTCTTTAGAACTTAGTATGAGCAGCAAAGGGAGGGGAGCAATATATCTGCCAAGGGCAAAGGCTTGCGGTAAGCTGCTAGATACAGGGCAGATTGTGTAACAGAGAATAGACTCAGAAAGCTTCTGCGTTACACAGATAACCCCTGAATTACCTGCGAGACAAAAGATAGAAATCTTTGGTTAAGCCAAAGACATCACATCACAAATTTCATCAAAAACTGACCTCATGGCCAGAAACTTAACTCAGTGGTGCTGCTGCCTGCCTCACAAGTGCAAGATCGTGAATTCAATCCCTGGTACTGCCCCTCCCACAAATCTAACCTCACCATCAGCATTCTGTAAAGCGCCCAGAACCAATGAAGTGAGAGAAGCTCTACATGACTCTCAGATTAGTTTTCAGACCCCTCAGTTTCTGTGATTTCTGCAACTTTGGCCTCTAATTGTATCATGATGCAATTATGAGAAGGATCTGGAGAGGGAGTAGGATGGATGGGAGAGGAGTATGGTGGATGGAGGTATGAATGGACTTGCTTGCCCCTGAGGGGAAACATCTGAGTCTCTGGATGCCAGGTTTTGACCTTAGCTAAAGAGAACCAGTTTTCCCCAGACCATGTCCTATTCAAGATGGCACATGTATGATGGTTTAAAATGGCTGGGACTTACAAAGGCATTTTTGCTTAACTCTAGACACATCTGATGGGCCATGACATCTAAACCCCAGAGCTCTCCATGGAGTTGGATGTGGTTATCTTAGCTCAATAACACAGTTAGACTTTCTCTTCTGTACAGTATTTTTTCTCTAACTTCCTTTCACAAATATTGATTCCTCAAAAAATTGTACATCATTCAATTTCAGTTTATGTTTCTAGAAAAAAAATTTGGAATTTGTGGTATAAGGAATAGCTCACAAAAGTGAATGATAAAAAGAAGCTGAGTTACACTTTGCCTAGTCACTTAGTAGGTGGTAGGTGACACCAGGAAACATCTCTTGCCTGACGGTGGCAGTTCAGCTGTTAAACTGTCACTGGTTGTGAAATGGGTGCTGTTCTGTTGGAAGAAATACAGTAGCTGGTCACTTGTTTTTTTTTTTTTAATATAGACAAAGAGTAATAAAGAGGACAGTGAAGTTGAGAAGTTATTGCCAGGGCCACTGCCACCTAGGTTATGATGAGAAAAGTCTCTAGGAGTTAATGAGCAATTGGAAGCTGAATGTGAAAGCCAGAGGGCACCCTGCAGTTTACAGAATAAATTTTTCCTTCCTGCAGGGAAACTGAGAAGCAGGCCCAGAGCTTCCCTAACTGAGCTGCTATATTCCCGAGTAGAGTATGTTAAATACAAGTGAGGTATCTCCTGGAGATCCATCAGGGCTCTGCTTGCAGTAGATAGGAACAGGAGCATTGCAGGTGTGCTCAAAGATGTGCCTACTAGCTCAGAAACTTCTGAGAAGGAAGGAAGTGATGGGTCCTTCCCAGGTTCTGCAAGATGATGGTATCAGACTGTATCACAGCAAAGGGTGGCCCCGGCTGGAGGTGCGTGATATGGCTGACTTGGTAGAGCAGATTGATGTAGCAAAATTAATCACAACAATGTTATGAAAACATACTTTTCTATTTAATGAAAATAGGGAATCGTTTTCATGGGAAACAAATAATAACATACACTTCCACATGGCTTTGGGGATATATTAACTCTTACTTTCTGTCTACACTGGAGTGAATAAACACCCAGCAGAACATTAGCTTAACTTATGACTTCAGACTGAACACAAAGAAGGCAATTTAGTAAAGTGGAGGCTTTGTAGGCTGCACGTACTCTCGAGTGTGGAAAGCAAACTTTGTAAACTTTCAGGGTGTGAGTAATTGGTAAATGTTGTAGGGTTCTGTTGAGAGGTAAAACAAAATATTGTCTCCGAAGCACAAGACAAAATATTGTATTTCACAGTTTCTGCACAGAGGATAGCTAAGCATGTTCTGGAAGCAATATTTTCCCACTGAAAATTTCCCTGACCCATATATTGGTGGACACAAAAATTCCTCAGGATTTTGAAAGCCACAGAGTAGCACAAGGTTTAGAAGTTTAGATGCAAGTGACTCTAATACATGGCCCTGATATGATGAGATACCCTTCAGTTTGAGAGATACCAGTGGAAGGGAAAATGTCACACAGGGTTTGTAGGAAATATTTCTCCTCTGTTCTCCAGAGTTGGTAGAATTGCAGTAATGGCCCCTCTGGCTCTGAGGCAAGGTTATGCCCCAAGGGACAGAAGAACAGCTGAGCTACCAGTGGGGAGCTGGGGTGGCAGAGTGAAAAATCACGTAACACCCAACAGCCTCTCCTTGGGGACTGCTATCAGGAGGGATTATATCTGATTTGAAAAGAGGTGAAATCGGTGGGCTCTGGAGTATACATCAAACGATGCAGAAGGTACTTCTTTACTGAGCCGCAGCAGAACCTAAAAGCACATGTATGTGCACTGGAGAGGTCACCACGTTCCCTCCTACCAAAGCACAAGTGTACTTGTATCAGTTTATATTGAGGTTCAAGGGCAGCTTCCTGTATAACCATCCAGAAGAGCAGAAAAATGCCAGGGCCTTTATATATTTATACGTGAGTCAGCTCTGTAAATTTTAATTGAAGTTGAAAACTGAAGGTGACTCCATTGCACTATTACTCACTTGGGAGAGAAATAATTTTACTTTCTGTTTAATAATTAGTTATTCAATGAACATTAAGTGCTTTTTTGTCAAAATTCACTGGTAGTATATTTCTAGAAAATTATAGAGAAAAAATTCTATGACGTGATGCTTTTCTTTGAAGTTGAATTTTACGTTTCCATGGCTTTTCAGTGCCTCCCCTAAGGCCGCTTCCTGCTGGACTCGTGTATTGCTCTGCACATTCACATGCATTTCGCGTAGCTCCTTCTACGCTGTGTGCAAAACAAGGGTAAATTCTCATTGGGTCCAGCTGTGCCAGGTTCACACTATCTCTGGGAACTTAGCTTTTTAGAGATTCGGTTGGTAGCCAGAGTGAGTCAAGAAAAAATGGGCTCCAGAATTTTAACATGGCCATTAACATTTTGCATCAATTTCATTAAATGTTTATGTGTTTCAAAAGTAGTACTTTGTACGCATGTTAGAGCCATATTGTACATATCTGACAGGTGCACAGTGCAGCTCATCTTTTAAAGTTTTGCCTCAGTTTCTTATAGGAGGATATGTGAAAATACTTTAAAAATGTAACATGTAAATCTACTCAATGTTCTTATATTCCCCGAAGTGGAATACAATATTAAATTCATCATTTAATCCAGCATCACTGTTTATTAAGGAAAATCTTCACCCTGTAAGTAATTAACACATAAATAGTTAATAAAAATCAAACATCCAAATAATACAGTTTTGACTACAAGGGAAAATTTCATCAGAAGGGTCATTCAGGCCATTATACCAGTTTGGCTTGAAGGTGATTTTAGGATTTTTTGTATTTTTGTTAAAGGTGATTTTTAGTGAACAGAGAGAAAAAGCCCATTTCCAAATGTTATGTGCACACACGTAATTTTTATGTGGATAGTCTTTTAGTTGTACTCCAGCAAAGCCACTTGGATGTGCCAGTGAGTGTGTTTCTTTCACCTTCCCTGTCACACAGGAGAGACTGTCAGTGACAAGTGGTTAGGATATCAAGTTTAGATCGAACACAATGTCTTTCCAGGATTCTTGTACACAGAACTGTATGTGTATGAATATCAGAGTTCACCTCCTCTTCTGCTGCAGAGATAATACACTGTCCTTGCTAGGTGGGTCAGTCTGTCATTTCTTGTCGTTGTTGTCTTTCTCTTTAGTTTCATTTTTCTAGAGCTTTTGTACTCCATAGCTGAAGGCTGGTTCTGTTTTTCAGAACTTATGAACAAAGCTGCTATGAACATTTCTAGGTGTGTTTTCATTTTTTTCTTTGGTAAGGGACTGATTGAGCGCATGATAAACGTATGGCTAACTTTAAATGAAAGGGTCACACTCTTATACAAAGTGTCTGTAAGATTCTGGATTTTTATTTACCATGTACCAGAATTCCAGTTACTCTGGATTTTCATCAGTCCTCTGTTATCATTTGGTTTATTTTTTCATACAAGCGAGAGAAAATGTCTTATTGTGATTGTAAGTTTTATGTTCATAATGACTAACGATGGAATGATTTCATGTGTTCTCTATTTTCTTTCCATGTATGATTTTTAAAAATCTATTAAATAACCATTATTTTTGGAATAAAAATAAAGAGCTGCTGTCAGGTCCCACTCATGTCGCCATCTGTACTGAAGCTCTCCTCCTCTTTCAGCATTTTCTGAGCGTGAGTATCCTCTAGCTCCTTGGCCATTTAATAGTGAGGAGCCCTTAATCGCCAGCACCTGTCACACGAACTCCTTTGGGGTGAGGACAAGTTTGTAGTAGAGCAGCCAGTGCAGCTGCTGCTCAGAGAGGGAGGATTTGGGACAAATGACAGAGTCTGCTGCTGTTTGCTGTGTGGGAGCCACTGATTGTCAGCTGGGCTGTGCGGTAGAAGCACCGGGCAGAGAAGGCCTTGTGCCCGGTGACTTGGTCTCCCTGGCAGGAACCGAGCCCCACCTCTACACGCTGCAGGAGCTCCGGCAGCGGCTCCCACACGTCAGGGCTCTGCACACGGAACAGAACTGCACGAAGGTTTCATAGCACCGCTGGGGAGAGTAGCCACTCTCGGCCCACCGCGTGGCACATTCAGCAGAACCAGGTGGTTGCCAGCAAGGAGGAAGACATTGGCGCGGGTGTTGTTGGCATGAACAACCTTATCCTGTGGTCCGCAAAGGTGAAGTAGTCGGTCATTGCTAACAACCTCTATTATTCTGGCCAAAGCTGCCCTGGAGTCGCCTGGACTCTGCAGACGCCACGACCTTTCACCTGTAGCGCTGTGTCATGGTGAGTCTTCAGCAACAAAGACTCGGAGGGAGGAGCAGATGCCACCCATAATCCTTGAGGAATTGGGAAGATCTTAGAGAGCAGGGCAGATGCTACCCCCAATCCTTGGATTATGTAAGTGAAGATTCCTGAGTATTTCTGCCCTGGAGCCTCACAGGTGTGGGACCACCCAAGTCTTTGTTGTTACCTTGTTACAGGAGCTGAAGATAAGAGGAAATGTTTTGGGTGAAATAAACCTCTTTCTGAGAAATTTCTGGCTGAAAACCTTCTGGAGAATTAGGGCTAACGTTATTCAATTTTGGTTCAGACAAGAACAGCAACTGTGCATTATGATCTGCTTGTTCGATTACCCAATGTCCTGTGGAACTAACAGGAAGATGTAATTCAGACTTATCCCAGCTGTTATTGATACAGATCATGACAATAACACCTTTAAAAGTGAGAATTTG
This sequence comes from Petromus typicus, assembly GCA_004026965.1. Classification (NCBI taxonomy): domain Eukaryota; kingdom Metazoa; phylum Chordata; class Mammalia; order Rodentia; family Petromuridae; genus Petromus; species Petromus typicus. The sequence continues at coordinate 42,805 of PVIR01003749.1, read as the reverse complement.
CCAAATACAAACCGACTATTCCAAGTGGGATGGGTCCATACATTTCTGTGGGGACTGATACAGGCGTCTCACCTCCCAGACTTGAAGTGTGTCTCACAGACAAATTCAACAATAGACCTGATATAAACTCACTTTGGTCACCAAATGTAGGGAACCAGGACAGGAAAGGGAAGTTACTGGAACTCCTGCAGTTAAATTGTAGTCTCCTATCAGGTATTCTTTTTCCTCCTGGTCTATCAAATATTTTGCCTACCTCTTAAATTGGGCTCTGTGTATGTATGTGTACCTATTCTTATCATGAAGTTTTTAAATTTAGTTTTATATTGTAGATGGAAATAGAAGGTATATTTGCAAATATTTCTTTTCAGCACACATCTTTTCATTTTCTTATCAGTGAGTTCCTTTCAACAACACATATCTTCAAATATTTCAATGTTTAAAGTAAAGTCTGTTTATCATGTTTTCTCCTATGAAACACATTCTTGGTGTTATACCTAAAAACTACTCTCCAAAACATTTTTTTCCTCTTTGTTTCTCAGAATCATGATAAGTTTAGATCTTAAATTTAGGCTGTCATCCATCTTTTTGGATATAATTTTATATGGGATTTTTTTGGGAAAACTTTAATTTTTTCTAGTAAACAAAAAGAAATTTGACTTTCAATATTCATCTTTAATGATGCAATTAACTATTGCTTATATATTATTTGAAAATTTCTTAGGACTTTCTGTGTAAAGCTATTTCATCAGCAAATAGTTTTATTTCTTCATTTTCAACTTGAATTTACTTTCAATATTTTGTCTGAAATTGTTAAACAGAGAATGCATATACTGAAATTTTATTTTGCTTTTTCTCCTGCTCTGATTTACATTAATATTTTTACAAAATATTGCAACATCATTTTAATTTTAAGAGAAAACTTAATTGGTCACAACATTATTTTTATAATATATTGTCAGATTGAATTCATAATATATTGTTCTACTTTTTTTGTTTTTGGTTTTTTTTTTTTAGGTTTTTGGAGACAGGGTCTCGCTTTGTGGTTCAGGCTGGCCCTGAGCTCAGCCTCAAACTCACATCACAATCCTCCTGCCTCTGCCTCCCGAGTGCTGGGATTACAGGCGTGAGCCACCACGCCCGGCACTGTGGTATGTGGTACTGGTTGCTGCTGGGTGTGGGTCTCCACACCCAGTATT
>PVIR01003749.1:0-41509 GCA_004026965.1 Petromus typicus | reverse complement strand
ATATTGTTCTACTTTTGAGTTTATTCCTGAGAGATGTTGGTGCTTAGCAGTCTTCAATTATTTTCTGGTTTTGTTATTAATATTGTCCTAGCCCCTAAATTAATTGATAAATGATTCCTCTTTTTTGGAAATTTTTATGTAATATTTACATAGTCCTTTTATTTGTGTGTGTGACAAGGTCTCACATCTTGTAGTTCAGGCAGCCCTGAGATCACCATATAGCCCAGGCCAGTCTCAAACTCACAGCAATCCTCCTGCCTCTGCCTCCTGAGTGCTGCATATGAATTAGTACACCTGGCATTGTGGTATGTGGTACTGACTGCTGATGGGTGTGAGTCATTATATTTGGCATTGTAGTATGTAGTTAATGGATATCGAACTGGGGACTTTGTGCTTGCAAGGCAGATGCCTGAACCACTGAGCTAAATCCTTGACCCTATGTAGTTCTTTTCTTTAAGTATTTAGTAGAATTCATCAGTGACATAGTATCTTGGCATGAAGTATTATTTCTTTGAAAGTTTTTATAAATTCAATAAAATATATATGGTTGCCAGTCTATCCACTGAGTGATTTTAGTTTGAACTGTTAATTATGTTGTCAGATTTGTAAGCATAAAAAAGCTTTTTATGTTACAGTTTAATATTCTTAATATGTGCAGTGATTCTATTTAATTACTATTATTATTATTTTTGAGACAGGGTCTCATTTTGTAGTTCAGGCTGGCCCTGAACTCACTATGTAGCCCAGGATAGCCTAGAACTCACAGCAATTCTCCTGCCTCTGTCTCCCAAATGCTGGGATTACAGGCACAAGCCACCACACCCAGTATTGCTGTATGTGGTACCCAGGATTGAACTTGGGACCTTGCACTTGCCAATCAGATGCTGAAACCACTGAGCTAAATCCCTGACCCTCTAGTTAATCTTTTTTTTTTTTTTTAAAAAAAACTTTGGATGTGTTTCAAAGTCCTAATTTTCAATATCATTGGTTTATTTTTCTGGTTTTATAGTCACTATGTCTTTAATTACTTCGTGTTTTTTCTATTGTGCATGGGCTTATTTGATTTCCTTTTAAAATTATTAAGAATAAACAGATCATTAATATAGGGGCTTCTTTATTTTCTAATAGAAGCATGATATTGCTCTAAAATATCTTCTAAGAACTGTTTTGTTTTGAACATTACTTGATGATTGTATTTCATATTCATTTAATCTTAATATTTTGGTTTTTAATTATAAGTCACTTTTTATTCATGTATATTTAGAAATAAGTGGTTTAATTCCAGATACTTGGTATTTCCTCATGTATCTTTCTGATACTGATTTACAGTTCAACTTTGTTATGGTCAGTCAATATACTTCGTGATTTTAATTTTTGCCAATTGTTGAGTTTTTAAAAATTCAAAATGTGTTAGAATGTGGTTGGTGTTCCTTACATATTGAAAAATGTTTATTCTACTCTTTTGGTAAGTAATATATTATTAAGGTCACCTAAAGCCTGTTGTTTAAATGTGATTTATGTGTTTACTTGTTCTATCAAATTTAAAGAATGTTGAAGTTTGCAAACACTAATGAAATTTCTTTATCTTTTCTCTAGTTATGCTAGTGTTACTTCATGATTTGGAAATTTTTATTATTAATTTATTAATTGTATATAAAATTAAGGATTATTGTATTACTTTAGTCAGTTTATTATTTTATCATTAAAGGTTTTTTTTTTTTTTTTTTGTACTAGGGATCAAATTCAGGATCTCATGCTTACCAGGCAGGCATGTCATTACATCCCTAGCAATCAAAGTTGTTCTGTATTTGTGATGTTTAATAGCTTTCTACTTTTGATGTATATTTCCTAGATATTTATATACTTGATGTACTAAATGTTGTAAACACTAGAATAACTATTACAAATTGAAAGGATATAAAAAGTCAAGAACTGAGAAGAAATAAAATCATAGAAAATGCTCAATTGAATAAGAAACTGAACTAATATCCAATCAAATACTCAATGGAAATTCTTTGTATATTTCAAATCAATTAGATCAATAACCACATACCATAGAACTCAGATAAACATATCAATTAAAGGAGTAAAATTATACAACTTACTTAAAAATTGAGGTTTAATAAATTATGTCTATATAAATTCTACTTTAAGAATAAAAACGGAATAAAGTAGCAAGAGGAAATGAACAAAACATTAAGATATGTCATGAAAACAATATTCAAAATAAAGCTCAATTTGCTATTTTCATCTTGCTATTATTGTTGCTTCCTTTTCCTTTTTCTTGTTTATGTAGCATAACTTTTAGTTAAATGCGTTACTTAATATTTACATTCCTTGCCTGTCAGTTCCAACATCTGTATCACCTCTGAATTTTGCTCTGCAGAGTGTGTTGTCTTTAGATCATGGACTTTATATTACATGTCGTGTTATGTTTGTCTTTTTTTTAGGTTTTTTGAGACAGAGTCTCACTTTGTAGTTCAGGCTGGCCCTGAGCTCAGCCTCAAACTCACATCATGGCAATCCTCCTGCCTCTGCCTCTCTAGTGCTGGGATTATAGGCGTGAGCCACCACACTCAACACTGTGGTATGTGGTACTGGTTGCTGCTGGGCCTGAGTCTCCATGCCCAGTGTGGTATGTAGTTACCACAGATCGAACCCGGGTCCTTGTGCTTGCAAGACAGGTGCCGGAACCACTGAGCTAACTCCCAGCCCCGTGTTATGTTTGTCTTTGGTTGCCAGATAGCACATAGTATGCCATCCCAGCATTATGCCCAACTCTGCTTTTGCTATGTTGTTAGAAACTGAGTTGCTTCGTGTTAGGAACCACACTCAGACTTAAAGACTTACTGGGATTTACTTACTTGGATTTGGGAATGTGTGCCCTGCCCTGCGGGATCAACTACTGGGATTATTGCAGACATCTGTCTCACCTTAAACTACAAGGATTACTGCATTAAGATTATTGGCTTTGGGATTAACTGGGATTTACTGGGATTTAAGGATGTCTGCCCTGCCCTATGTAATCTTCAACTACAGTGATCATTATGGGACCGCCTCGTTTTTATTCATGCTAGGATTATAGGTTGAAGGCTTGTTACCAAATAAAGTTACAGCGAGCTCTGGTTACAGCTTCTACTGCTGCAGTATCTAGCCTTTGGCTGCCACTGCTCACAGTAGCAAGAGTGGAGTGTGGGCTCTCGGTCTTTTTCCTGAAGGTTCTGATTTTGTTTGTTGGTTATTAATCCTTTAACTGTGGGATTATTGGGGAATTGGAATTTGCCACTAGGGTTCTGGCTATGTTCTCTTCCCCAGACCTCAGCTTCTATTTCTTTTGATGACTGTTTACCGACATTTCACAGCAACTTCACTTTGATGTTCTTTCCCCCCCTGTTGGATGGTTGTCAGTTTCTCTGCTGCCCCTGGTACTCCTGCTTCAGCCCTTTACTTTGGGTCTTCCCTGTATCTACACAGTGGATATGGTTACTCTCCACCCACTTACCTTCCTTGAGCAACAGTCTTCCTTCCTTGTTATTGTAGGGTATAGGGTTTGCAAGGGAATAGATTTCATACAGGACATAAAAATTTACAGAATTATTCTTTAATATTTATACAAAACATCAAATGTAGAAAATGTGTCAGATATTAGTCCATGTACTACAGACCTGGAGAATCCATCTAAAGTCATGGATCTCGCACATCCCTAGAAGTCTAGCTAGAGGCCTCGAGCACAGGAAATAGCTCATGAAGGTCCTTGTCAAGGACTGAAAGGCCCAAGGCCAGTGATGGAAGCTAGAAAATCTGTGCCCAGAGGGTAAAGGATCAGTGCCAGATGGCTGAGGGAATCCACAATGGAGCGAGGGAGTGACACGAGACAAAAGTGAGGACCAGAGTCGCTGAGAAGAACAGTTCTCCCAGCCACAGGGAGGGCCCAGCTCCTCCTCCCATGGATGCAGGCAGGCTCTTCTAAAGAAAACCAGCCACAGCCAAACTCCTGGGAAATCTCAGGAGGTGATCTTCCCCTCTTCTCCTTTTATGCCCATCAGGAAACCATCTTCCAATATGTCTCCCATGTTTGGAACCAGATTATTTGGTTCAGTTGGACACAATTAACCACTAATTAACCCACACACTCATGCTCCACTGCTTCTAAATTAGTGGTCAGTAGTTCTTATATGTCTGCTTCAGCCTCATTCTTTGGAAGGTCCTGTATCCCTGTGTTGAATGGCTGGTGGCTTCCTTAGGCCTCTCCTCTGGTGGTGGTTGATCTCAGCTGGTCTAGTTCTGAAATGATTTTCTGTCTTTAGAGTTGGGTATTTTTTCTCTCACATGCACTGCAGCTACATTGAATCTTAAATGTACTCTGGAGACACCAAAATTTTCTGTCTCTTCCTTGATTTATTACTAGTGCTATTTCAATTAACTTATTACTAGTGTTATATCAAAATAATACAATTTACATATAATCATTAAACATGTATTTGAAGGGTTTGTAACATTTAGATAAGGCAGGATATCTGCCCTACCTTATGCATATTAGAATTTTGAGGTAAAGGCTTGGTACTGAGTAAAGGTGTGGTACGGGGCATTGGGTCACCTTCTGTTGCTGCTGCTCAGAATACAGGAGTCAAGCTCAGGCTCAGCCTCTTTCTCAAGGCTCTGATGTTGTTTATTGTTAATCCTTTTGCTGTGGGACTCATGGGGGACTGGAGTTTGCCACGAGGGTTCTGGTTGTGTCCTTTTCTCCTGTATCCCACAGTAGTCCACGGAGAAGAGTGCAGAAGATGGAATTTCCTCTCCATTGTATATCATTCAGTTTTCCTAATATCTCAGTAACCTGTGCTCACCATTCAGCAATTTTTTAAGAAGTTCAACTTCTCCTGCCTGCTTGCAAGGAGGTGCTTCCTTTTCTTAATTCTCCAGGTGAGTGGTGTCTATGCTTCTGTCCTCCCAAAAGAGCCCTCTACCTTAGGCTGCTTGGGGATTGGGACTTCCAGCTTCTGATAGGCTCAAGAGGGATTAATATTGATGTTTTATAATTATTACATGACTCTGATATTAATTTTCAGTTTGAGGTTCATAAAATTACACTTTAATTTTATACTGAAGCGTTAAATTACTATAATGAAATGGAAGCAGTTATTTAAATGTTTTTCTCAATGATTATTCTAGAATATAGTTAAACTAGATTAATTCTTTCATCAATTTTCAATACCATCCAATTAAAGTTTCTGGTATTTAATGTTCCTTTAATAATTTATTTATATAATCTTTTTGATTTGCCTTATAAATCTTACAAAATATTAGATTCATTTAAATGTTCATATTTTACCATCATAGTGCTTTATTGTATGTATTATTTTTATAAAGCTTATTTTTTCAGGTGAAAAGCTTTGAATCTGACCTTTGTCAGAATGTTGGACTCTTTTTTAGTTTTCTGCTGCTACTCAAAGAAGCAAGGGTTGAGCCTGGGCTCAGTCTTTTTCTCAAGGTTCCAATGTTGTGGTTTGTTGGTTATTAATTCTATAGCTATGGGACCCACAGGACTGGAGCTTGTCATGAGGGTTCTGGCTGTGTCCTCATCCCCTGCCTCCCACATATTGTAATTCAAAGGAATACGTAGGAATCTATGTTTACAACTTTAGCATAATTCAGTGGGTACATTTCAGCTATTCAATTAATTTATTATTAGTGTTATGTCAAAATAATACAATTTTCATACAATAATTAAACATGTATTTGAAGGGTTTGTAACATTTAGATATAGAAAAACAATATATGTGTTATTGAAACACAACATTTAACAAAGATGAAAATGTGAATTTTATTTAAAGTTAGCTAAAATTGTGTGCACTAAGGTGTGTGTCTGTTTGATTAAGAGAACTGATGAACAATCACTTAGTTAGAAAATGAAATATATTATCATATCTTATGTTTCTGGAAGTCTCAGGGTAATTTCTTTTTTTTTTTTTTTTTTTTTTTTTGAGATAAGGTCTTCTTTTTATAGTTCAGGCTGGCCCTGAGCTCATTATGAAGCCTAGGCAAGTCTCAACTCACAGCAATCCTCTTGCCTCTGCCTCCTGAGTGCTGGGATTACATGTGACACCCGGCATTGTCCTATGTGGTACTGATTGATCATGGGCGTGAGTCACCATGCCCAGCACTGTGGTAACTCACGAATGACTCACTGGGGATAACTTTCTCTTGTCTTCTAAGATATAGGCAAAACTCAACAATAGTCAAATGGCATTTTCTGTACTTAAAAATTGTTCAGAGAAGATTTTTTCATGCCATTTAATGTAAACTGTTGTTCTCTACTTGCACATTTTTCTAATGCCTAGATTTAGTTTTTGGAGACAGGGTCTCACTTTGTAGTTCAAATTGGCCCTGATCTCACTATGTAATCCAGGCAAGCTTTAAACTGAGCAATCCTCTTGCATCTGTCTCCCATCTGGTGGGATTACAGGCGTGAGCCACCATGCTAGCACTGTGGAATGTGGTACTGATTGTTGGTGGGTGTGAGTCACCATGCCCGGCATTGTTGTATGTGGTTACTGGGGATCAAGCCCCGGGCCCTTGCACTTGCAAGGCAGGCCCTGGACCCACTGAGCTAAATCTCCAGTCCTCAGTGTAATTTTTAAATGTGCAGCAAACCTTTAATATATGTTTAAATTTTATACCTACCCAAATCATCTCTTGTAGGTTCTTGAAAATTTTCTACCTAATCACTTTTAATAGATTCTTGAAATTTCAGGAGAATTAAGGAAATCCGCCTCCCTCATAGTTTTTTTTTTTTTTTTTGTGTGTGTGTGTGTGTGTGTTTTTCACTGATTCATTAAGGATTTCCAAAATTAACAGAAAATCTTCAGCTTTATGTAAAGCCATCTTTCATAAAGCTTTGTGAGTATACTTTATTCCTGCTATTTTCTTCACAAAAGCTGCCCGATATTTAGTCATCTTTCATCATATTGATCTTATTAACAACTCTCCAAAAAGAACAGGGCAGCCTTTTAGAAAAGTATCTGGGATGGAAAGAATTGTATATTTATTTGGAATATATAGGTTTTATCTTCCTTATAAATTTAATTCATCACTCTTTCTTTCATTTAAAATTGGTTTGTGGCAGAAACTAGTGTGGCATTGGGGTTATGGCAATGAATAAAACTGACTGAATCTCCTGTCTCATGAATGTTACATTCTACTTGAATAAGATAGAATATAAATGAAGTATGTATTAGTTGACCAGAAATGTAATTATGTAAAATATACAAATTTCAAGAGAGGAGAGGGAGCCCATTATATATTTTATGAGCGACCCCATTAGGTGTCAATGTTACTGATATATTTCCTAAGAAGTCAGAATTTTGGCAGTTCCTAATGGAGGTGTGGAGTATTCATTCGTATATTGTAAGGAAGAGGGTAATGGAAGTGGAAAAGATGAAGGAGGTTCGAATATTTGTCTGATAACATTGTAAAGAACAGCCAAGGTCATGTAAGAAATTTAGACTTCACTGATTGGGACAGGAAGTTGTGAAAATTTTTGCACTATTGGACAAGTATTGTTACTATTACGAAAGTGCCTTTTTGCACCTTCAGAGAATACAGATTTTTGATGATGAGAGAAAAAACAGAGACAACTTAGCTGGCTGATGACTCATTTAATAGTTAAGTGTGAACAGTAAAAAATGTAAAAATTCTCAGCATATTACAAAAACAAAAGTGGCAGATTACTTTGATTTTTTATGATGTGAGAGAAAGAACTTCAATGATCAAAATAGAAAAAAATCAGTATTTCATTTAAAAAAAAATTTGTACCAGGGATCGAACTCAGGACCTCGTGTTGCCAGGTAGGTATAGTGCCACGGAGCTATGTTCCTAGCCTGGTTATTTCAATTTTTAATTGTTAACGATGAGATAAGTAGATGAGCCAATAGAAGACAATAGAGGAAACTGGATATATAAATATTATTATTATCTTTTTGTTTTGTTTTGTTTCTTAGGTTTTTTGAGACAGGGTCTCCTTTGTAGTTCAGGCTGGCCCTGAGCTCAGCCTCAAACTCACATCACAGCAATCCTCCTGCCTCTGCCTCCCTAGTGCTGGGATTGCAGGCATGAGCCACCACTCCTGGCACTGTGGTAAGTGGTACTGATTGCTGGTGGGCATGAGTTTCCACACCTAGTATGGTATGTAGTTATGGGGGATCAAACCCGGGTCCCTGCGTTTGCAAGACAGGCTCCAGAACCACCGAGCTAAATCCCCGGCCCATAAATATTAATTTTTGAGGAGAAGTCTGAACTCAAAAGTAGAAATTTCTTAGGGTGTCATCATTTCATATCTATAATGTACCTGTTTTTGGCTACAAATTTGCTACAAATTTCAGGCAAGGAGGAGAAGTCTAGGAAAAGACTCCTGCAAATGGCAATCAAGAGAAAAACAAAATCGAACGAAGGATGAGCAGAAGAAAGAATCAGACTCCCACTCATGGTCATTGGATGTTTTTAAAATAGAAAGGCATCTTTACATGTCATTTACATACCATTCTTCAACAATATTATCTTTCTCAAATAAATGAGAAAGATAGTGTTGTGGGACTATCATGTCCAAGGTCATATACTTTAGGTAGTGAACACTGGATTCTAATGACAATGAAGGGGTTTCAAAGCAAATGAACATTCCAGTATTTATTCAGGTCAAGGTCCCTATAGCATCTTTCCAAAAATGCAGATATCTACTAGAAATAATGGCTTAACTATTGCAAAAGGAATATGGTTGGTATCAGCAAGAATGAATTAGTAAACAGCAACATGGGTAAACCTGAGATGATGTGAAAAACTTGAAAGTTTGGAAATCACTTTAGATGTGTGAGTAGGATATGTGAGTCTGAAATAAAGGACAGAAGGTTTTATGTAGAAAGCATTATACAAGATAAATCAGTTCTACAGATTTGCAATACAAAATGCTAGACATAAAGACATGGCACGATGTGTTTAAGATTTATGAAGAGAGTTCTTCCCCTGTTAAGCCTTCTTTCTCATAGAAAAGGAGCTAGATTTTTGTTACCTTGATTGATTAGAGCTGTAGTACTTTGAATATATGTATACATCTGTCTACATTTACCAAATTATAGAGTAAGCATGTGGAGGGTTTTAAAAATTATACCATAAGGAAAGCTATTTACAAATGAACCGATGGGGATGTTTTGTAGCTAGGTGTGGTTCACCACTTTATGAATCTACTAAATATCACTGAAATTTCCAATGGAAAATGCCTAGATTTTATTCTACACATTATCATATATGAGCTTGATTGCAATTAAATAAAAACAATGTAAAAGTCAAATAAACAAAAGCAGGCTTGAGCAAGATGCTCAGCAGAATTACTGTGATGTCAAAGTTCAGCTGAAGCAATTAGTTCCCAGAATGTGAGACATTCACACTGTCTTTTTATAGTTATGAAGCAAACAGAAAGAAAAGCAGACTATTAGTTTCTTTTATAGTTTATCTCAGTTTATATACTGACTAACAGTTCAATAAATATATATTAAGGAAGGGGTAGAATCTGTGTTTGAAAATATAAAGGTTATGTTTTTATGTGGTCACATGTTTTGTTTCTGTTTTGTATTTATGCTTAAATACTTCTGCATTACAAGAATTTAAGAGTTCTTACTTTATCCAGTGCAGAGATTTTTCATTCCTGTGAATTATTCCATGCCAGTTTTTGTTAGAAACTTTAATATGGAAGCCTAATATTACAATAGAAATAACAGAGAACTAAGAAGCATACAAAGTGCTCATGAATTAGTGCTTTGTAGTCATTGTAAGGATCAATCCATGTTACAACATTGCATGCTACTAATTTACACCGTGGATGTACTTTCTAATGTAGAAATATTTTGCCTTTTCTGAATAAACATGTGCCTAGGACATAGGCCCAAAAGGTTCCTGATGTGAATACTATGATTTGGAAAAGTTAGACATGTCATCTCCCTATTGAGTGCATGTAATAATAACATAGGTTATAATATCAGTTTTGAGATTTGCATCAGACTCCATTATACCTGGAATAATGCAGTGTTATAATATTTTTAAACAGAATCTATGGATCATAAAAATCTGAAGTTCACAAGGACTAATAACAGTAAAAATATGTCAGGGCAAAATACGATCATTATGATCATGTGCTGGCTGCTTGGTAAGTCATCACAGTGCTTGATGACTCACGAAAGGGCCCTTCTTGAGTCATGCTGGATAAGAATACAGACAAATTCCAAGGCAATGGAAGCACCACAAGGTGAACTCTGGTGTAGTCTGTGCTTGATATTCCTTCCTCTCTGAAATCGGATTATCCCTAGACCTTCAGCTCCATCAGGACAATATTTGGCCCATATTACTTGTATCAGGGCAAAAGCAGAGGGAGATGGTTTAATCTACAAGTTCAAGATGAGAGAGTGTGGAATCTAATCAATCCTCTGATGTCCTTGCTTTCCATAAGGGCCTTACAAAAACCAAAAAGAACACTTCTTACGGGCAGTTCTCAAAGCACCTGGAGTCCTTGACATAATTTCAGATAGCTTACAGATGGATATTTAAAAATATAATGATACTAAAGTATTACTTTGCCTTCAAAAAAAACTCAGTACAAAAGAGATGAATAAAATGAGTGTATTTTAAATGCTATTCAATAAAATGATTAACACTATGGGTTTACTTATGATACATATGAATTTTGGAAACACATTTTCTCCAAATAAATTGAGAGTCTCTTCTCTCAACTGATGATACAATTTGAGCTTTCTAATAAAAATTGTAACTTTGTAAAATCTGAATTAACCACTGTGAGCCTTCCAGGTTTTCAGTACATGAACTAGTTTTCTATCACGATGTGAGAAATTATCATATGCTATGTGGTGTAAATAAGGCTCGGTTGTTGTCTTACAGTTCTGCAGGTCTATATATGGCAGAGTTTAAAGCTTAGGGTGTAGCAAGGCTGAAACTAAAGTATCAGTTTGTGGGAACTCTTCTCTGGAACTTGCAATCCCTTTCCAACTCACATGTTATCCCCCCACCCCGTCCCCTTCCCTTTGAACATTTTCTTCCTATTTCACAAGATCTATCGTACATTCTGGACCTCGTTTACACCTTCAGTTTCTCATACAAGAATGATATGGTCTTTACACATGTGTGGCCTATTTGTTTCACTTAAGCGTATGGCCTCAAGCTGAATCCATTTGGCTAGAACTGTTTCTATTGCTCTTTATGGATGGAAACAAAGTTTATGTGGTGGTGGGGGAGGGGCTGGAGGGAGGGCACGGCAATGGGGAAAATAAGACATATCATGCAAAGGGAAAATTTTTCAATGATGAATATGAAAATAATGTAGACTTAAAATTAATCAATAAACTCAATAAAAAAGAAAAGATGATCATAAATGAGTATTCTTGTTAGATTTCTAACCACAAAAAAAATGTAAGCAGTCCCCACTGAACATAAGAATATTAAAAAATATTAAAAGAGAGAATGTAAGCCGGATCTTAAGGCGAAATTACCTCTGTTCTAATTCTGCTAACACTTCTTGGAGTTCTTGTGTATTTATCGATCTTTCAGATTTTGCCAGGGAATGTGCTAGGCACTTAATAATGATGAAGACAAGGTTATTATGAACCACCTCCTTTCTTTTTCTTTTAATGTTTTGAGACCGTCTTGCTTTTGTAGTTCATTGTGGTCTGGAACTCAGCCTCGAATTCATCAATCCTCCTGCCTCTGCCTCCCGAGTGCTGGGATTACAGGTGTGAGCCACCAAGCCCACATTGTGGTATGTGGTTCTGATTGCTGGTGGGCATGAGTCTCTACACCCGGCATTATTGTATGTGGTTACCAGGGCATTGAACCAGGACCTTGCACTTGCAAGGCAGGCACCAGAACCACTGATTTAAATCCCTGGCCCACCATCTACTTTCTTTCATGTCATGTGCTGGTGCTCTCTGCCAATATTAGTTTGGTATTAATATTATTTTAATTGAGGCACAAATGAGTTTTACAGTCTATAGTGTTCATATTTGCTCCACTATTTGTGGTGAATTAAGGTTGGTAGAGTAGGAAAGCAAGCTTCTGAGATGGAATTCAGTTCTTATACCTTGTCACTTCTAGATCTAACATTACCTGGAGACAAGCTGGTGGTAAATATTTATAAAAATTTGATTCATAATATCAAATGGCCAAACGAGAGAAAGAATACTACTGTGCCATAGTTTTCAGTTGTCCTTGGGCATCCCAATTTTATTGGAACAAAAATGGCAAGGTGAATATATTTAGTTATAACTAGTCATTGTAATGCTAGATAGAAAATTTTACTGTATGTACAACTTTTTAGAATAGCTAATGTTCATACCTGGGTTTTATACTAACCTCTATGAATGTCATGAAGGGATTCAGGCCCACTGAGGTCAATTACATAATCCCTTTCCAAAGATTTTATGGATGATAATTAGCTATGTAATTTTTAAATTTCCCAAAGCAGTATCTACCACCATTCATGTCTTTTTTTTTTAGAGAAATCTTTCTTCTTCTAGAATTAAGATAATGAATATTAATTTGCCATTTTCAGAAAATTAAATGGTCTTTCAGTTTCTCTGTCTCCTTTTTAATTTTTCATCATTGGGGAGTAATAATTTCCCTTTCATTATTAAAGCTCTCAAAATGTTGTCACTTGTAAGATTCTCTGAAAACTATGTGGTCTGGCATGATTTTATATGCAGATATACTAAAATTCATAGCTTTAAATTAGTTGTTCAAGGTCATATGGGTAATTATTTTTATTACATGGATTAAAACATGGATCTCCTGATTCCAAGTCTAGTGCTCTTCATCAGGATTACATATTATCCAGCGAGGACAGAATATATTAACATAATCACAGTTCATAACCATTTTCCATGCTGTGAGCATCTAACAATGGGGACTAAATTTTTAAATTTATTCTTTGTCTTATAACTTTCTTAAGTATTTGAAGTAAAAGACAATGTTAGTCTTTCTTAAAATATGAAGCTTTGATTGGCTTAAATCGTCACAAAGCAGTAAAACTGAAGTTCTTTTTAAACTTAATTATAGACACAGTAGAAGTTCTTACAATCAGCTCTTCATTTGCATTATTATCATTTCCAGTTTGAACACATTAGAGAAAAAATAATTCTGAAATAAGTTTCACATACATTAAGCAGTATGATTTTTTTCCTTATTCTTTTAAAAACTGCTCTGCCCCATATGGGGCTTGGATAAATTATGATATTTATTAATCCATAAAGAACTTATATAGCATTGTGATACAAACATATGAGAAAGGGTAAAGTTAGCAAAAAAGGTCTTTGAAGTAAGCAGAAGTCCCATGTCATTCAAAAATATTACAGCTAGATACTTTGAAACTCTACTTGCTAAGCTCTGGGCAAAAAACAAAAAAGTAATAAGGTTTGCTGAATAAAATACACATATTCCCAAATTTTAGGCAGGTTTTGAAGAGATTAAATACAAAAGTTTATATATATATATATATATATATAAAGTTCTTTAATGTATTAATTTTCAGAAATACATAAAATTCACTAATCATGGATCAAAACTAAGATGTAAAAGTATTAAATGCCATAATTGGGCAAAACTATCAACACCTCTTGATGTCCATTAAATGTCACAAAATATTAGCATGCGTCTCTCTTGAGACTGAAGGCTTGAGTAGATGCTGAAATGTAACTTGTGCTTTCACATCGAGTACGGAAAGCAGCTTCTTTTTCTCCTAATGAAATGCAGTCTTGCACGTCCAAGCAAAGCTCAGAAAGGCAGAGCAGTCGTCCGAAAGCCAATTAAAGATGAGGAGGCTGAATTAGCTGCAAAGAATCAGATAGGAAAAAGGCAAGATTTTACAGCCCGAGTTTTAGAGGCAGACTGCAGGGGGAAAAAAGATTATTAGAACCAGCTCTGATGTAATGTCACTTGGTAAATGTCCTTTAGGGTTGTCTTTTTAGAGAGACCACTCATTTATTTTTGGCTATTAAATTAAAAACTTATCAAAACAGCTACAAAAAACCCTTGTATTTTAATTGCTTTCTCCCACAGGCAAATGTTTTTCCAGCAAATCAAGAAAACTGTGGGGAAAAAGAATTCTGTGAGAGTAGTTTTACTATGTGAGTTTTCACTGTACTGTGGAACGTCTTGACCACGTCTCTAGTCTTCCAGGGCAGAGCGACTATTTACTGATTCCATTCACTGTACTCTTCTTTCCATCCTCAAGTGTGTGGGTCCCCCACGAATGTGTTTTGTTCATTTTGTCCACATATCCTTCTGACGTTGTTTTGTGCTTAACTGATCCTCTGCTTTCATTATTTTATAAAATACCATTTGCTCAGATTTTCAGTGGGGAGACAATGTAAGCTAAAAGAATGAATCCTAGATATTTTCTAAGCTCCCCAAGTCTTCAGAGATTCAGGTGAATGGACAAACATTATATTATATTGTCTTTAGAACTTGATATACTTTGTGCCATATAGCTTATTATATATATTATATATATAACTATATATAGCCTATTATATATATTATATATATAACTATATATATATAACTATATATATATACTATATATAGTTTAAAACTTGGGCATAAGAAGGAGGACTTCAAAGTTTTAATGAGAAAGTTCTGCAATTGAATTACATTCTCTGGTGGTTGAAAAAAACATTATTACTCATTTCATTTGTTTTTTTCCTCTAGTTTCTGTCAAGATAACTCACTCATTTTTGTTTCAGCGTTCTTCTTAGAGCATTCTTCCCTTTACTTGTGTACTTTAAAAATTTCAATCATAGTTTTAACCCTACCAATGGAACAAGATACAATTAAAATATTCTAAAATTATTTAATTATAATTCTAATGCTTCTACTTAATCTTTTAATTTTTCCCTGCAATCAATATCATTTATACCTCAACTGTTAACCATACAGTCTTGGTCTCTTTATCTTATAACTTTTTAAATAACTGGAGCAATTCCTTTATTTCGTATTTTAAAAACTTTATAAAGGGCCGGGGAGTTAGCTCAGTGGTTCCGGCGCCTGTCTTGCAAGCGCAAGGGCCCAGGTTCGATTCCCCAGTAACCACCTAACAATACTGGGTGTGGAGACCCACACCCAGCAGCAACCAGTACCACATACCACAGTGCCGGGCATGGTGGCTCACGCCTGTAATCCCAGCACTCGGGAGGCAGAGGCAGGAGGATTGTGATGTGAGTTGGAGGCTGAGCTCAGGGCCAGCCTGAACCACAAAAAGCGAGACCCTGTCTCAAAAAAAAAAAAAACTTTATAAAAAGTACATAAAAACAAGAAAGTTGTACATATTAATGTGATATTGTATCATATCCAATACATGTATATGTTGAGTAGCATTCAAATCAAGGAAAACTATTTATTGCCTCAAACATTTATCACCTTATGGTGAAAAGTTTCAAAATCCTTCCTTCTAGTTTAGAGAAATGCACTGCTCCCCATGGTCACTGTACTATGCTATGGGAACTGTAACTTATGCCCTTTGATCAGCCTTTCTCATCCTCAGATCTCATCATTGCTTTCTTTCCCCAGAATAGTAACCACCACTCTACTTTCAGCTTCTGTGAGATCAACTTTTTCATATTCCATAAGCAAGTGAGATCATGCAATACTTATCTTTCTGTGCCTGCATGATTAATGTGGTAATGCCTTTTTCATCCATAGTTTAAGATGTGACAGGAGTTGGTTCTACTTAAGGGTAAATAATTTTCTGTCAAACATATACACTCCCTTGTTGAAGAATCTATCCATCAGTTGACATTTAGCTAGTTTCCATTTACCAGTCATTGTAAATAGGGTTTCAATGAACATCTGAATGTAAATCTCTTAGATGTATTAAAATTATTTTCCAGTAATGACATTGCTCAGTGATAGAGTAGTTTTAATTTTTGAGGAACTTCCACAGTGTTTTCTAAAACGTCGGTAGTAATTTAGTTTCTGCCTGGTAGTGTGCAATAATCTTTTCTCTCCACCCTACCTCGCAATTATTAACTTTAGTCATTTTTTTGTTGGAGTGGTTTTTACTGGGATGAGATCAATCCACATTGGATACAGTTCTTAAATAGGAAACTGCTCCCATCTTTTTTAAAAATTCTGGATAGAATATTAGTTTTTAGGGATAGATTTTCAAGGGTTATGCTGATGGGGCCCAGTTGAAAGAGAAATGGTTTCAGATGCTCTGAGGACAAATAGAGAAATGTGTTTTACTCAAAGAATGAAGCTTTGCATGCTTTGATCAAGAAGACAGAAGCCTGAAGATTTGAAATAAGGTGTTATGAGGGCCTGTGAATTAACCTTCTCCTTCTATTCAATGCAGTAAATAAAAGCCAAGAAACATTTCAGGAGCAATGACTACATTCACATTCAATGTATTTGCGGAGCTTTCAAGTAAAACGATCTCATGGACTTGGAGTCTATTTAATTCTGCCATGTTCTGAAGCAGTGTAGGAGTTGGTGTTTTGTGGAATATGAAGTATATGTATATATTATAGGACAGATACAACTATTCATCTCAAATTAGAAACTTATGGGAATATAAGCATACTGTGAAAATGTACAAATGTTTCATGATTGCAAGATTTTTTATATTTCACACGAGTGAAGTGCCACAACTATTTTCCACCTATATTTGATAAAAACAGTGAAGATGATACCTAAATATGATGAAAAATTCCTAGCTTCTTTTTCTGTAAGAGTATGTGGATAAATTAAAATGCAGTGTCCAGAATATAGTGCAAAATGAAAAAAAAAAGCCACCTGACATGTTGATAATTTACCTGATTTTCATATTTGTGATTTCAAACCCTAATAGTGTTTAAATATACAGAAAAATCCTTAAAAATTCGAGTAAATGCTCTTTTAAACATTGAAGATTCAAACATACCATTTTCAGTTTTCAAATAAGACAACATCTTTTATGGATTCATGTAAAGATCAGTGTATGGCTCGTGTCCTGAGAATCGCAAATTATGCTTTTCCTTTGTCAATTAAGATGTATTGGCTGCTTATTGCACACTAAAAATAAATTTAATATTTAAGCTTACAAAAGTTGTACATTCCCAATAATAAGTAAAATAAAGAATAAGTGAAGAAATTTACCATTAAAATATTAAAGAAAAATTTCATGCGTAGCACCGTCTGATTTATTAAGAGTTGATATATGAGTCCTTGTGTAAAAATACTGAAAAGATAGAGAAAGCACTGTAATTTGTGGGAAACAGATCAGGAAGTAAGACGAAAAATTTTTTTTCTTTATTCATGTTTTCATAATATCCCTGAGTTCTTACTGTTTTGTTTTGGAGTATATTAGTTAGCTTTTCCCTAGCTGAAACACAGTATTCTATACCAACAATTTAAAGAAGTTTAGTTTGACTCACATTTCCAGGAATTCAGCATGTATTCAGACAGCCCCAAGGCACCCAGGTGACAGCAGAGGGGAACAGTATAGGAAGCCTGCTCCATTTATGGGGACCGGAAGCAGAGCAGCGGGACAGTGCCAGCACAGAACGGGTGAAGGACCAGATGTGGTCCCCACGGTCATGCCTCTGTGACTCACCCGTACACACCCACATACCTTCTTTAGTAACTTCAAGATTCCTAAAACCAATTTCTTGGCATAGCAGGACTGATGGCCACACGGGATATTTAAAGTATAATCGCCATCTTTCCTTAAGTTTTCCTTTGATCTTTTCTCAAAATTTGCATTATAACGAACAGTTTTGGAAGTTACTAATCAGGTGTTTTGTAGAATATAACTCAGCTGGGATTTGTTTGATTTTTTTTGTTTGTTTGTTATGACTAAGGGCAGGTTATCAGTTTGGGAAAAAAATCTAAGGTAGTTAAGCACCGCTCTTACCATAGTGTGTCAAAATTCCATACTATCAACTTGGCATCTCTGGATATGAAGAAGTTTGGTTTTAATCTGGCTGTCATAATTTTGCCAGGTTTCTCTGCTGTGGAATTTTTCTTTTTCTTCTTTTCCATCGGCTCCTTAGTTGAATAGGATGTCACTGTGCCCATTCAATACTTCAAATCTGGATGATTCCTACAGCAAAGGCCAGGAAAGTGTGCTATGCGTGGGTTGGGTCAGGCAGAGCTAAGATTGTGGCAGTTTTCATTACCATTTCTGTTCACAGTAACCTCTGTGAGACTATGTGGCATGGAGAGATTTACTAATCAATTACAATATCTGAGTGGGAGCTATTTTAAGTCTGTATTTTATTTTTTACTTTTTAGTAAGAAGTGAATTAAAACAATTATTTCCTTTATTTAGTGAATCTGGAATTACCACATTACATTTGAATGTCTATAACAATTATCTTTAATTTTATATCTAATGGTCTTTATTAGTTTTAGCCATAAAATTGAAATGTGATTAGGTATGAAATGTTTACATATCAAACTGACCCATGAATTCCAAACCCTATATCTTACTTGCTATAAAATCTTGGCAAATCATTATCTGCAACTCAGTTTTTCAGCATCTGTAAAATAAGAATGTTAATAATTGTGGCAATTTCTCATTTTTCATACTTTTATCAGTGCTTTTCATGTGGAGATCACCTTCAATTCATAGAATGCTTTAGTATTCATTAAAATACATTTTGGATGAGGGATTTAGCTCAGTGGTTCCTGCATCTGCCTGGCAAACACAAGATCCTAAGTTGTATCCCCAGTAATCACATAATACAGTGTTGGGCATGTTGACTCACACCTGTAAGCCCAGCACTGATAACCACATACCACATTGCTGGGCATGGTGGCTCATACCTGTTATCCCAGCATTCAGGAGGCAGAGGCAGGAGGATTGCTGAGAGTTCAAGGGCAGCCTGAGCTACATAGTGAGTTCAAGCCTGAACTACAAAGTGAGACCTTGTCTCAAAACAAGAAAAAAATGGAAAAAAACCAAAACACATTTTAAGGAAATCTCCACTGTATTCATGGAAGAACAAGAAAGTACAGAGAACACTGGAAGAGTATATTTAAAGATATATTAATTTATAGTATTATTTAAATTCATGAAAATATATGAAAAAGTTAAATAATCAAATATGTACATTTCAAAATATTCACCACATTAGAGTCAGTTTTGTTATTTTCCATAGACATTTGTCTCAGAAAAGAGACACACTTTTATAAGCACTGATCATGATACTAAGGCTTATGTTAGTTTCTCAAACCTTGTTATTTTCCTTCTGCATCCACTAACTACAATTTTCTTTAAGCATAGAAACCATAGTGTACATAAAATAAAACTATGATTACAGTTGCACATGTCTATAACTTAATATCTCTAACAGTCTCAATAGTCAGAGCAAAGATTTCCATTTTGAAATTGGCATGAGGTTCCAATGGTCAACTGAGATACAGCCTTGTGATTATGTCACTATATATTGAAAAGTATTTTACAGATATAATTAGGCACATTCGCAAGTTGACTTTGAATTTAATCAAAAGAGAAATTATTAGAGTACAACTAATTAAATACATGAGCCCTTTAAAAGAAGAAAGTTTTCTTTGGCTAATAGCTAAGGAAAAGGTAGAGAAATGGAAAGTGGGGAAATTGATGATTTGAAAATGGAGGGAGAAGCCATATGCACAAGAATGGAGACGACTTCTAGAAGCTTAGAATAGGGCCAAGCTGACAACCAGCCAGGAGGCTGAGACAGTATCCCTAGAACTTCAAGAACTGGATGTGACTGTAATAAAAAAAAAGGAAACAAAGCTTATGTATATAGGGGGTGGAGGGTTGGAGGGTGGGGAGAAAGGGAAAAATGAGAATCAAGTAATGTTATATTCTGGTAAAAAATTCAATGTTGAATGCGATGATGTGTATTCATAATGTACCAATAAAGATTTAAATTAAAAAAAAGAACTGGATTTTGCAAATACTGGAAATAAACATAGAAGCAGATTATTCTCCAAATGGTCAAGGTCAGACCCCTGCACAGTGGATACCTTGTGTTGCCCTTGTGCCATCTTAAGACCCAAAGCCAGTAGTGTTAGGGGTCACTCGTGACTGTTGCATGATCCATCCCATGAATGCTGGGACTCAAGCCAGAGGTGGCTTGTGGAGATGGGCAGAACGTCCTCTATATTTCTCTCACTGACTGTGATGCACTGCCCTACATATTCTGCTAACTCAATCTTCTCTTCTGTGGGGATTTACAAAATGTTCTTAATATTCTGCTTGAGATGTTTACTTGTACTCAGGTAACTTTCCTTCTTCTTTTCTGATGGCCAGCCGTTATGATCAGTCACTGCTTCTGCATGTACACTGTATAAGCCTGTAGGATCCTAATAAACTTTGCTATCAGCCATCAGCTATTATTCCTGTCAGTTGTTTAACTGATAGTCGCCAGTCATCCATTGGTAGGTTATGAGCAGCTACCAGACACTAGCTGGTAGAAATTGTTTTCTATCCACAAACCTAGTCTCCTTCCCCACTGAGGGAAGAACTTTCCACAATAGAGCTCTGCTACATTTCTGATCTATACCATTGTGAGCTAATGAAAGAGTGCATACCCATTATTTATGTGTGGTAATTTGTTACACAGCAATATAAATCTAATACAGAACTCCTGTACACTCAGCCTTTCTATCTGTTTTCTTTTTCCCTGACCCTTTTCATATAAACCTGGTGTTATGACCCACATGCCCAACTATCACTGAAAGCTTCCTTGTGCCCACTGATTGGCTAAAGTCATATGAAAATTTTGGACAAATCTTTCAGTGCCCAAAAACATACTAAGAAAATCTGAGGATTTCTTTTTTTCTGTGGTTGGTACATATGTTTTGTCCAGAAATTCCTGAGGTCATATAAACCATTCTAGCTACTTCTATTGTTTTTATTTTTCCTGTAAATTTAAGGAATTTGGTCAAACTCTTTAAGAAAGTTTGCTCTTTTATTATATCTATTTCATAAGATTGTCTTGAGAATGCAGTGAAATATATAAAGTCCTCAGTGTATTATTTGTTATATAGTGAGAGCTCAACAGCCAATCATATTCTTATAATGTTTGTTCAATGAAGGAAACAGAGACAGTTCAATTCAGCATTACAAGACATCAGGAAAGTAACACACCTTCTGTATCTATGGATTACTGGTAGTATAGTGACAGGGGAATCATGTGTTCAGTTTTTAGTTGCAGGTATTTTAAATGCAGTAAAGAATAATTATAATCCACTGTAAGAGGATACAAATGCATGGTCAAGAAAGGGAAATCCAACCTATTTGGAGGGAAATAGGTTGATAAATGTTTCTACTTCCATATAAATTGTTCCCGTTTTTATTTCCTATTTTGATATTAAATACAAATATATCTTACTTTTAATTTAAATTAAATGTTATTTGATGGAATAAAAATTATGAGTTTCTATAGCTCAGAAAAAGAAAAGAAATAAAGAAATCTTTCCTTGATCATATGATATATTACTTGAGGCCAGCAGTGCTTGAATACACAAGGAACTAAGAGTTGGGCACTGAACATAGATAGGGGCTTCAAAAAAAAGCAAACTTTTTTTTGATGAAACCCTGAGGGAGGAGAAAACTCAGAAATCTGAAGGACCATAATGTAAATAGGGGTGGAATTCAGAAAATGAGACTGTATTGTATTGAGAAATCAGTGACACTACTTGGATAGCAGAAGATAAATTATGCTTATTTTAAAGAAACAAGCATGAAAACTTATATTTTAGTCTGAGGAAAATGATATTTTTAGAACAATATTCAACCCCACTATAAGAATACTGTTTGAGACAAGCCAGAATAGGTCCCAAGCAACTAGCTAAAAATTATTTTAAAAATATCTATGCTGAAAAAAATAATAAATAAAAACAGGGAGAGGGCAGAGGACTCAATGTGGAAGGGAAAGTTTCTGAATAAAGTTCTATATTTCCATAAATTTAGGGTTAAATAAACCCATATGTTTGTTGAAACTCATTGAATAATACCCATAAGATTTGAACATTTGGACCATGTCACACATATGTCACACATGTAAATTATACCTTAAAACTGTAGGTGAATGTAAAGCACTGGTTAATGATACCCATGCTAAAGTGTGCAGATACAATATATACTGATATGTATTGTTTTGAAATGTGTCGCAAAATATGTAGGCTGGTGAATGGATAAAGAGACAGGTATGTGGTGAAGCAAATACAAAGTCTTCATTGGAGAAATCGAGAGCTCCTTGTTCAATTGCTTTCACTTTTGTGTAAGTGAAAAATTTTTTTTCCTACAGTTGCTTAAAAGAAAAAAAAGGCACTAAAAAGCATGGGGGAAAATGAGGGGTGCACAGACTCTGCTGATATTGTTGGAAACAGAGATCTTGGACTGAACTGAACAACACACAGAAGGCAAATTGGCCCAGATTTGGTTATTACTTGTGTTTTGGAATAAAGAAAGATGGTAGAAATGGTGTAGCTTTTGGGCTGTGCAGCTGTTGTCTGGACCATTCAGTTCATTGTCTGAGGCTGAGATGAATTATTTGGCTGGATTTTGTGCTGGCTTTGATTACAGAAATATTAAATGTGAAGTATGTTGTAGTTTAAAAACTAAAAATGTGTCACTAGTAATATCTACTTAGAAAGTCAGGCCTCAGTGGATTCATATGTTATAAATCATCAAGCTGGTCAAAGTATGTATTGGATTTCTAATCAAAGCTATAACAAGAAATAATGTATTTTCTTCTTTGTCTTTGTTTTCTAAATAAAATTCCTTCGTGTACACCTAGTACTTGAAGCAATGGCAGTTAATAAAATGATAAAGAATAGAAGAGGACTAAATCATACAAAGTACAGCAGGAAGGATTTGAATGTTGTGAAAATTTTAGACACTTACAAAATTTCTGGTGCAATCCACATAAGATTACCATTACTTATAACATAACATCAACTGAATGTCCAATGGGTTTCTATCTACCTCAAGGACTGACACTTGGAAAAAAATTCACATAGACTTCACTTGATGATTTCATACTCAGAGTTACGGTTTCTTAGACAGAAAAACAAATGAAAACCAAAGGAAGAAGTGTATAAAGCAGAATGAGATCACCAAATGTGGGGCTTCTGTTGTCTTCCCTTGAGTAGCCACAGGTATGTTGTTCTCCCAACAATGGTGCATCACAGTGTGCAGGGTGTACTGCCACAGGGAGGCCACCTGATGATTCTTTACGCAAGAAACTATTGATGATTCCATAGTCTTTTTAAAATTGTGTATATATGAAGAAATATGTTAAAATACTAACCTGTGAGTAGCTCTTTCTGGAAGGTACTCATGTGTATCTTGTTTATATCCATTTGTTCAATGGATTATGACTTTATTTTCTCTGGGGTTGTATTGCTCACGTCTATAACAGTGTCTGGCTCATGATAGGCCATTGTCATATTTAAATGAAGTAATAAGCCATGAGTAAAATATACTAGATTCAAGACACTGAAACCAAATACCATGGCACTAGGATTGACTGCAGTTGTATTTTGTGCTTATAACCTGCCAGACATATGATAGACATTTACAAATGCTCATTCATTCAATGTCATAAAACAGAGATACATACTGTTGTTTCATGGACAAGTTAAGACAACTGCCTGAAGTCACAGGCTGTCAGAGAGCCAGGCCAGCCAATCACAGGATCTACATGCCCAGTGAGCACATCATGGGGCTGCTGTCCAGGACCAACTGGAGGACTGGAAATGTTACTGATGAGTAGGCCTGACCATCAAACTATTCAAACATTCTGGTGACACTCAGAAATCCATGATACCAAAAGTCACTTCAAAATAACCCATCACCTTTTGATTGGATTATTATAGGATATTTTATCCTCCTCTTCTGATGTTTACCTGTGTCTCTTTTGTTTTTGCTCCTGTGTGTATGGTCACTGCAAAAGCCAGCATCAGAGAACCTGAGAGTGGAAATTCCAGAGCCTCTCCCCAGACTTCTTGAGACAAGGCCAACGATCTGTACTTAATAACAAGCCCTCTGGGTGATTCTGATGCGTCCTAGTGTTAGACACTATGGATTCATTATGTAGCTCAAGCTAGCCTTGAACTCATGGCAATCCTCCTGCCTCTGCCTCCTGAGAGCTTGGATTACAGATGTGAGCCACCACACCCAGAATTGAGAAATATGGTACTGGGAATTAAAATTAGGACCATGCATTTGCCAGGCAGACACCAGAACCACTGAGCTAAATCCCTGGCCCCTGGATATACATCTTTACTGTTTTCCTAAATCATTTTTACTTTGGAACATAAAATAAAATAATAATCATACAAGTTAGTAATTTGGTGACACTAAATCAAGGTATTGAGATAAACTATTTCATAGGGCATATTTTCTACTTTTTTCATATATCATGAGTGTTATTCTTTTCAATGTATCAGAGTTCCTCATTATTCCTTATTTTACCTTAAAAAACACCTTGTTGACCCAGCCATCACTCTGTTAGATATATACACAAAAGAATTAAAAGACTCATATCACAGTGACATATGTGCACCCATGTTTATAGTAGCTCAGTTTGTGATTGCTACATCTTGGAAACAACCCAAATGTCCACCAACCAGAGACTGGATATGAAAGCTGTGGTTCTACAGAATGGAATATTACTTTGCCATAAAAATGATAAGTTTGAATCATTTATACTTAAATGATATACTTAAATTATATCTTGAGGATATCCTCATAAGTGAAGTAAATAGGTCACAGATAGGTAAATATCACATCTTTTCTCTGGTATGAGAAAATAAAGAAGTAAATGAGTTCTACAATTGTATATTATATATTGTGAAATAGAAAATACTCAAAGCAAAATAGGGTGAAGGGGAAAAATAATGAGATTATAACAAAGAAAGGAAACAAAGTTTAGGTATATAGGGGGTGAGGGTGGTAGGGTGGGTAGGGCTATGGGAGAAATTGAGAATTAAGTTGTGTCATATACTGGTACAAATTCTCATTGTTGAGTGCAATCATGATGTGTGTATGTAATGTACCAATAAAGATTTCAATTAAAAAAAACACCTTGTTGAAAATGGAGAATTTGACTTAGAAAGTCTGGGGAATGGTGTAAAAGTCTACGATTTAGCTAGTTTTCCACAATAATGCTACAGGCCATCAACCTATACTGGGAGTAATGAGTAGTATCAAAAGTGCAGTGGCCCTCTCTGCCACTGAGCCATTTTATACCAAATACAGAGCAAAAAAGTTCATTCTTCTTCAGTTATCTTGTGTCTTGTTCACATTTTTTATCCTCACAAGGATGCAAGGAAATCCCTCATGTTCCACCACCCTGACATAAAGCAGAACCCTCACTTTGAATCAAGTATGTTTGAAAAACTTTGGAGTGTTGCCCTCAGGTGGAGGAGTTTGCTCTAATTGTGAGAGAGGGCTAGAAACAAAACTTGGATTTTCTTATCACGGCCTCCTTATTAAACAGGACATATGGTAAAGATCTACTCCCTTGGTTTGGAATATAAGTCTTTTTAAAATTTAATATAACCAATTTTATTTGGTTTCATATAAATAGTCTGTGCAACATGGTGGTCTCCTGGATATATGTGATCATTTTCTAATGGTTTATGACATAGAAGTTACACTAGATCAACAAAAATGTTCTATTACATTCATTGGAACTTTCTTGTTGGTTTAGATTCTAAAGTACGGAGATAGAATTTTTCCCCCTCTAGTAACTATAAAATTTTGTCTCAGATTCCTAGAATCAGCATAAAGTCAGCCAGATGTTCTCACTAAAGGAATCATTGTCCTAATACCAGTTGGTCTCTCCATTACCTTATTAATATAAAAAAGGTTGAGTCGTGTTTATATACATTTGATAAGAAAGATTATGAAAGTAATTGTAAAATTTTACCTAAGTCTTGAACTGAGTATATATAAGTATTATAGTGTATAACCGATGTATGTGTATGCATTCACATGTATTCTACAGTGTTCTAGTTAATTAACTTATATAGTTTCTCTAATCATGATCAGTTACTGAGGAACTGTCAGTATTGTAGGAGAATATAATCAATGAACTAATATAAATAAGGTTTAATAGAAACAGTACCAGTCTCAGGCCCCCAAAATATAAATTCTGTTCAGGATTTTGAGGCCAAAGTCTATGTGACTACGAATAAGCAAGTTATTTCTCTAAGACTCAGTTTTCTTATTCATAAATTCAAGAATGTTGGAACTGTGTGCTCCGTACATATTTCTTTCTAAATTCTTTTTCAAATTATATTTGTCTGAAGTGTACTTCTATAATCTTAAGAGTGTGAAAGCAGCCTGTAAGCTTATTCTTAAAAGTTTTTCAGGTAGGTGGAAAATAATAGTTGAGATATGGGAGTCATAAAGAAGTCTAAGGTTGGCTTGAAAGTTCTATAACGAGGAGTTTTTAAAAGCTGCAGCAACATCAACAGATGACATTGATGTGGGAGGAAGAGTAAATAATAATAGAGAAAAATATAGTAAGATACATGAAGATTTAGATCACTTAAATGTTAAAAGATGAAAGCTAGTTCAAAATAGCTCTAAATAAGGACAGTGACATATCTCTACAGAAGAGAATATCAAACAATTGCACATCATCAAGTCTAAGTTATCAAAAAACTAAAGTATAAAGGTGATTCTGTATACATCATTAAATCTGAAAGGCTGGTAATAAGAAGTAATAAGATATTTTAAAAAGCTGTAACATTAAAAAGATGATGCAGTGTAATTAAGTAGGGCAGAAAGAACTGAGGGACCCACTGAAGGTTAATAATCTCAGCAGTAGAAAAAGTAGGAGAAAATAAAAGAGAATGTCTGAAGTGTTGCTACACATGGTCTCCACTAGGTACTTCACTAAAGGAAAACTGAAATTTTACCTATTTTTCTAACTTAAAGAACTTTCTCAGAAATCATTTACCATGTTTTCATCTATTCTCAAAAAAAAAAAAAACTGAATTAGTGGGGTGGGAGGGAAGATGGAAAAAATTTGGCAGTTCTGTATTGTGAAACCAGGGTCATTATATTCGTTCAATCAGCCAGTCAGTTAATATGTCTATATTTGTGTATTTGTTCTCCTGTCACTAGCATGAACTGTCAAAGGCAAATTGCTGGCAGTTACACAGTCTTGTTTCCAAGACCCTGTGTCTTTTGTACAAGCAACATTGAATACCATATCTTTTCTCTGCTATAAGAATCTGAAGGTGTAAATTAGTTGTAGAATGTATGAGAGATATTGTGAAATAGAAAATATTCAAAGGGAAATGGTAGGGATAAGCACTGAGGGGAAATAAAATATATGATGTTTAAAAAAGAAAGAAAGCTTATGTATATAGGGGTAGGGGGTTGTAGGGTGGGTAGGGGAATGGGTAAAAGTGAGAATTAACTCATGTCATATACTGGTACAAATTCTCAGTGCTGAGTATGATCATGATGTGTATATAAAATGTACCAATATAGAATTAATTTTTTTAAAAAAGAAAACTCTAAGGAAGACCCTCTAAAGTACAAGGGAAGGCAGAGGAGGAAGACCCACCTAGGTTAACAAACACTCTCCAGACTGCCGTTCTGTGCTTTGCTTACTTTTCTCCCAGTTGTTCTCATTAAATACTCCTTTCAAAAGTGTGCACGGCTAGTTTGTACTTGTGTATATTTGACAAATGATGATGCAGATGAAAAATAGAGATGATTTTACAAAAAGCTTTCACATCTAACTATTACTGGCAGTTGTATACTGATACTTCATCTTTTTCTGAAGTCATTCTAGAGCTCCGAACCACATCATGAGAACCAGGTGGATAAAAAATCAATATGTAGATTTCATTGGGGCCTAAAACTTGGTCCAGTGCACCTTTCAATTCTTGTTTCCCACTCTTTTCTTCAGTGCCTTTGGCAGGCACATCTATTGTAAAATCATTGGAAAAGGGAAGAGAAAATAGGAAATAAATGATGAACTTTTCCTTCTGCCTAATCAGTTAAATGAAGAGAGTAAGTGAGAGGTTGTAGATGAGAACATATTCTTCCCAACTAAGTCTGCTGAGAAGGACCAACAGGGAGGCCTTTCCATCTATAAAGGACATGAGCTGAAATCCTACCTAATCCCCTGGATGGGTCCTAGAACCCAAACCACTTAAATGACTCTGTTTCCATCTCCTTTGATATCCTTCATATTTTCTTTTGTTTTACTTATAACCCATCACTTTAAAATTTTTGTGCTTCTTCTAGGGAACATTTGATATTTTTCAGTTGTGTTGACAAATCTTGGCTCATAAACCAGTTCATCTATTTACTTCTGACAGTTATATTTTGAGTTTTGATCTGCCATCTTTTTGTTTATAGTTACCATCATGTGCACAATATTGGGAAGATCTGAGAATTCATATAAAATAAGTTGGATATATAAATATACTTTGTCAGTTCATGCTATCATAGGACAATAGCTGTATTACTAAAGTGAACAAAGTCATCATACTTCTTTTCTTTTTATGGGTAATCTACCTATAAGTGAAAAATAAACTACTAGGTAAAATCAGCAAAATTTTATAAATGTTGAACAAATATCCTAGTAACTGTACATTGATATTAAATTATGTTTAATACAAACATAAACTAGGGTTAGTATAAAGATTATTTGTAGCTTATTGAGGTCTATATTTTAAATATTCATTTGAAGTTATCCAAAATCCTTTTCCTATTGCCAAAGAGTGTATAATAGATTTCTTTTTGCTCCATCAGTTACTAATAAGACATTTCCATGTCTAGACTATTATTTTTATGATCACTGTAGACTATTTATTACAAAAATGTTTGTGAGGCCAATTAAAAAACAAGGTAGTATTGTAAGGATGCATATTAGAAAAGAGACTCTATTTATCCTGTGACAGTCTTAGCAAAGATTTTGATGAGTAATTGAGTGTAAGACTCAAATGTCTCTTTTTCTAACACTTGCATCTGTTGAAGGTGGAAATTTTTCAACATAATTATGAAATACAATTGCAGTACTATTGCTGTAAGTTGCTTGATAGTTACTTTCCAAAATCTTGGGCCTCATATCATCTAGTTAAAATATTCATCTATAAAACCACAAACGCATATAATACAGTTCCATATGTATTCAAACATTTCTCTGCACTTAATTAACCTATAATGTTGATTGACTCCAAGATATGTAAAATTACTTTCTCTAAAGACACTAGTGTAATAAAATTAAAGGTAATTTTATATAAATACCTTTTAAAAACAATACACAATTATAAAGCTACCAGTTTAATTTATAATTACTGGGACAAATGTTTTACTGTATTCAATAAATGAATTCATACACATGTAGAAACACACATATGAGCAGCAGGAAATCTTAGATGATAGAGAAAATGAATACTTTTTCTTTTAACCATTTTATAATATTATGTGGTCAAAGAGAAAATAGAAATAATAAAATAATTTATTTCTTTTTATTGCTATCAACATTTTTAAAAGATTTTTTTTGTGCTAACAAAACTTCTCAGGAACAAACTGAAAGCTGTCACTACAAAATAATTCATAGAACAAGAAACAAATAATTAGTGACTTTTTTCCTTACATGGTGAGAGTTATTAATGTGATAGAAAGACAGAGTGGTATAATGAAATCCATATATTAGCAATCCTTGTTAAATGTTTCATGTTCTGTCAACAGACAGATGCATTTATATTTATTAAGACATTAATAGACTTCTATTTTACCTTTTAATAACATGGATGTATTTTATTTATTATAATACTTGCAATTTCCTCATTTTAGAAAAAAATTCAATGTGAAATGATCATTGGAAATGATCATTGGGAGATGTGAAGGTTATTTTATTTTAATAAATTGACGAGTATATAATGAGACATTTTATATGTAGTACATACCTTAGAATAAACAGCAAAACATACATATCCAAAGTCTTGAGGTTAGAGCTGTTATAAAACAAAAGTCAAGACATGAACTCCAAGTAGAGTGACTCTCATGGTCCTATGTGTCTTCACATCAGAGAAAGACTTGGTTTGTAAGCCTCGCAAGCCCAGATTTCCTAGGCCCTAAACTTGTCATTAGCTAGTCATTCGAAAACTCCAAATTTTTTTTGCTTTTTTCTTTTTCATTTTTTAAAAATTGTGAAATTGGTATATTTTATATACCTATCACGATCACATTCAACATTGTTTTCTTTCCTTTTTAAGCCTACAAACTACTTCAAGGAAATGAACTCTAATATTATTCAGAGTTTCAAATGTAAAATATTTTCAGTGGAAAATTTAAGAATACAAGTATAAAAATGCTTCTTTGTATTATGCACTCATTGGATTTCAAATTTTTCACTCACATACACAGAAACATCTAACAACTGTGAGATGAAAAGCCTCCAAAAGTCCAAAACATATCGCCGGCTCTAAACACAACACAGATAATAATAAACATGTGTTCTTCCATCATAAAGGGTTTCTGTGGGTGACATGGTCTGAGTGTAGGCTGTGAGTTAGTGCCTCATGTGTTGGAAAATCAGGCCTCAGTGTGGTGACACTAGACACTGCTGAAACTTTTAAGAAGTAGAACATAGAAACCATTGGAATAATGTGGTGCAGCCCTTGCAAGAAAGTGATGCTCCCTCCTGGCCAAGGCTCACTTTGCCCTTTGTGGATCCGTGCTGTACTATATGATCTTTCTCTCTCCAATACACTCTCGCCTTGATGATTCCCACCTTGGGTTCCTCACTAGAGTCAGAGCATGCGCTTTGATTTCAGAGACTAAATACATGAAATCTGCAAATCATGTTCTGTATATGTTAACTATGTTCAGCTATTGATTGTAGCAGTGGAATTAGATTAATGTACTGAATAATATAATTGAGTGTTCTGTGGGGATCTTTGGATGGAATATGTCCACTGACAGGATGTGCAGTCATTGAATTGACTTGTCTGCAAAATACTTATCAATATATGTGTTATGGCTGAGGTCTAGAATGTCCTCCAGAAGATGCATGTGTTAAGTGATGGAGCTTTTGCAAGGTGCGTGGACCTTGAATTGAGCTGCTGTACTCATCAGTGCAGTGACACAGTGATGAGGTCACAGCTGAATGTGCTGTTGGAAATGAGTTCCAGTTGGGTGAAGTGGGTTGTACTTTTACAGGTATATTTCTCTGGCTCTTCTTGTTCTTTTAGCTTCCTTGATGCCATAGATTGAAGAGCTTTGTTCTACCAGGCTCTTTTCCTGTGCCCTCCCTCATGTCCATGTGGAGCTACCAACCATGGACTGAAACTGTTCTTTTTTTTTGAGACAGTCTCATTTTTTAGTTTAGTCTGGCCCTGAGCTCAGCCTTGAGCTCACAGCAATCCTCCTGCCTCTGCCTCTTGAATTCTGGGATTATAGGCATGAGTTACCAGGCCCAGCATTGAGGTATGTGGTTCTGATTGCTGGTGGACACGAGTCACCATGCCTGGCATTGTTATATGTGGTTACTGGGGATCCAACCTGAGACCTTGCCCTTGCAAGGGAGGTGCTGGAACCACTGAGCTAAATCCCTGGTGCATGGACTGAAACTTTTGAAATTGTGAGCCCAAAGCAAGCTCTTTTCCTGTCAGATGTGGTTGTCAAGTATTTTATCCAAGTGATGATAAAGCTAATAATAGATATATATTCATATATATTATCTATCTATCTCTATCTCTATCTACATTTATCTATCTGTGTATCTAATTTAAGAATTAACTTTTGAACTATGCACTAATTACACCAAAATTCTGAGAAAAGACTCTGATGTACGTGACAAGCAATAATAAAATTCAGGTAATTCTTTCAATGGCATAGGAGCAAGAATCTGAGATCAATGGGATAAGTTTCATAGACATAATGAGTTTCAATTTTGTCATAGCCCTAAGGGCTGTACCTTTCTATCTTGTTGGATTAAAATCAAGTTAATTGTTGCATTTTAACCCAAAGTATATGTCATCATTTATACAGCCAAGTAAGTGAGTTTTGAATACAGTATGATCAGATAGACTTCACCACTTTTTCACTGTTTTCATTCAGTTGTGAAAAGGAATACAATTAACTTAAAGTTTACAGTTAATCTCCTGAAATCTTTTGACTTCTGACACTGGAGACGTGGGAGGCAGATGCTGGAACAATGGAACTAACGTCCAGGCCCTAACACTGGAGACTTGGGATTTTTGAGCATGGGGACATTTTAATTCAATTTGATTCATTTATTGAGTACTTTCTTAGTATAAAGGCTGCACTAAATATAGGAAGAGGGAGAGAGGAAGTGAGATAGGGGAAGAGAGAATCCTTATCCAAAAGAGTTTTACAGTTACAGAACATAAACAGATAAATTCTTTAAAATAACTGTAATATGTCAATGGCACCAATTTGTATTTATTGGGTACTTAAATGTGTGAAAAGACCTAACCACACTTGTATTTGATGTATCACTGATTTTCCAAGGTAAGTTTATTATATGGATACAGTTTCTACATTACACAAGTAGAAATTCAGAGATAGAGGTAATGAATTAAGCTGTTGAAGATTTACATAAAGTAGTTAAATTGTGATGGTTTACCCAATTAGTGGGTAGTAGAAACTGAATCCTGCCTTTGGTTTGATTGTGAGACCACTGCTTATTTCAATAATACATGGTTTGCAAATGAGTTGTAGTATGTATAGTTGATATTGTGAAGTAGAAAATATTTAAAAGGAAAGAGGATATAGGGGTAAATAATGAGGAGAGAAAGAATGTGATAGTAATAAAAGAAGGAAAGAAAGAGGTGGGAGGTAGGAGGTCGCAGGGTGGGTGGGGGAAGGGGAAAATGAGAATCAAGTTGTTTCAGATTCTGGTACAAACTCTCAGTGTTGAATGTGATGATTATGTGTATTCATAATGTACCAATAAAGACCTGAATTTTAAAAAATCTCCCATGGGCAGGATTTCGAACTATGTTAGAGAAAATTTGAGGAGTTGATACTTAAATTTGCCTCCTAAATATAAAAGACACATATTTGAGGGCAGGAATCACATTTGAAAAGTTTATGAGAAAAGGAGATAACTACAGGACAAGTAACAGATCAGAGAAACCAGGCTGTGCGGTACCGTTGGTTGGTGAAGTAAGTGTTGAGAGCTGAAAGAGGGGGAAAAATGAGAATCAGGTCATGTCATATTCTGGTACAAATTCTCAATGTTCAAAGCAATGATGATGTGTATTTACAATGTACCGATAAAGATTTAAATTTTAAAAAATTAAGGTTGCTCCTGCTGGATCCAAGCTGCTGCTTTTAACCTATTAGAAAGTTTTAGATGTGGCTTAAGAACAGTGATGAGCTTTAAAACTTTATATACAACAAGAAGCAGATGGGTTTAATATTAAGCTAACTGTCTGCCTATTTTAGAAAGGATAAACGAAAGGACGAGGAGACTGGAGTTAAGGAAGAGAGTTGAGAGAATTCACAGTTATCCAGGGGAGAAACGGATGGGCCCTAACCTGAAACAAGAAGAGTAGAAATCATAAGGAATGAAGTTGAGAAGTAGGACGTCAAGTCATCAGGACTGGGTGCTGGTGTGTGCACACTGCAAATTGTGGGGAAAAAAGTTCCTTTGGATCCTAAGCTCACGCTCCTGTTCCTGAGGGCAGGACCCAAAGGAGACAGGAAGTGTGGCGCTGCTTTGAGTTTTGTGGGGCCATAACCAATGGGGGCTGCTTTGCAGGTGATTAGGTGTAGAAATTTAAGATTTGGAAGAATGATCTAAAACGAGAGTTGGGAGTCACTGGCGTATAGATAGTCGTTAGAACATGACAGCCCATGAAAGAGCTCATGGGCCACTTGGGGCATCAGAAAAGACCATCTCTTTTCAGGGGTGATGGCATCAAGGCAATGAATACCTGGAAATTCAACACCCTTGAGTTTTTCCCATCCTACACCCTCACTGTAATGAGGCAGTAAGTCTAATGCTATTCAATGTCTAATCTGGGTATCACCTACTTTGGAATCACCTGGGCAAGATGTTGAAAATGATAATGCCTTGCGCTGTTGCAGGCACAAAAGATATTGTTCTCAGAAGACAGGGTAGGGCTTCTGTTTTCAGTCAGCTCTACCTATGCTTTGGTTTATTCCAAATTTAAGAATGATCTTCTTTATGTAAAACTTCTCAGTTATCAAAAAGCATTTAAAAAAATCCCTGGATATCATATTAAAAGCCAAATTCTACTCCTAGAGAACTGAACTAAAGCCAGAAAAATCTTCACTTCTAATAGCTGTCTATGTGAGGAGAGTGGTCCAGGCATACATCAAACACCAAAGCATTAAACACATACAACTTTCTCCACTCAGGATGACCAGGTATTTGCTGTGGTTTGGATCCTGAATGCTCCCTAGAGGTCCAAATTATGGTGCCTAAGATGCTGCTGCTGTGAGGTGGTAGAAGTTCTAAGCAGTAAGATGTAGTCATCCTCAGGTCATATAGGTCAGGGGAAGTTCTTAGGTTCCTTGGGACATGTTCTCAAAGGGGACTGTGGGATCCTCCTCCTCTTTTGAACATTTAAAATCTACTTAGCAATTTTGAAGGACACAATCTATTGTGTCAATTCTTGTTGCTGTCATACTATATATCCCTAGAACTTATTTCTCTAATCTGAAAGTTTGAGTAGTATTTCAGTTGGAAATGAAAATAAAATGACACTCTTTTTAGAAGCCTGTTTGAATCTGTGCTGTGATTCGGTTCAAAGGCTTCTGCATTCGTTGCTAAGTTGTATTGTCAGATGTCAATAGTTATTTGTGCTCTTGACTTTACTAGCATTTGACTTCCTTGTATCGATTTGTGTTTTCTGGGTTATTGCTATATTTATTTAATTTAAATAAAATATACCTTGCAATTAATTTTTAAATGCCTTTAATCCAGGAACAACATAAATTTATATGTATTTGCTTAGAACATTAAAAAAAGATTAGTAACTGTAATGATTATCTTTGCAAACAATCACACATTAAGCTAATCTTGGAGACACATTCTTCACTGAACTTAGCAATAAGAGATTCTTTGTGTAACTTTACCTTTTCTTATTTTTAGTATTACTGTCAAATACAAAAACTACTTAAATTGTACTACATTTAGTTGGAATCTCTGCTCATTATTATTACACTACATTTGGGAAAGCCATCAGGACAGAATTGTAGTGAGAGCTGACATGAGCTAGACAATGCTTTTAGAAGTAGAGATAGGCTGAAGTGGAATCACTTAGGACAGAGCTTCTATCCCAAGTCTTTATAACTTTTTTCATTAAATTTGCCATGAAGTAGGAAACAAATTAGGTTCTGCTTCTTCCTACACATTTTACTTGAGTGATTTTCTAGGTTTGTGTAATGAAAGGACTTAAGAGAAAAACACTTTTGGGTGGAGGAAGTTAGATGTTTTTATTGGTTAATAGATTCCCACAGAGATTTGTCCCCCAGGCAGGTGAAGTGTGAGGTCTGAGGTTCCAAACTATTTTTGCTGTTCAATTCTGGCAATGGAAAACATTGGCATCAAAGTGGCATTATGACCAAATGTTTGAAAAAAATCCCTTAAAATACATTGTTCACTGAAAATATAAAGTTCCCCGAATGAAATACCATGCAAACATCTTCCAAAATCATGAAATTACAGATTTTATAAATGGGAAGTTGACCAAAGGTTGGAGGAAGCAGGGAGGGAAGGAATGGGTAGCGAATGAAAAAAAAAAAAAAGAAATAACAAATTAACACTTGTTATATAAGTGTCACAACTCTGGATAACAAATACAAACTGTACACACTGCAAAAATAAATTAATTAAAATGTATATATAAATAAAGTTGAAAAATCAACCAAAATTAGAGAATGACCATCATAAAAAAATATCTGCAAAAAACAGTCAGTAGAAAACATAAGACAAATAAAACCCTGGAAAGTGTAGTGTCACAAAGTTTCAAGCAGAAAATGTGTCAAAGAAAAGGCGGTCAATTAACTCAGAACAGAGAGCTGACAGCTCGATCTGACCGTGTTCATACTGTAGATAATCTTGGGCAAATTTCTTTCATTCAAATGTTTAATAACAATGTCTGTTTAGAGAGATATGCTGAGAAAATATGAGCCAAAGGTGGACAAAATTTCAAAAAGGTGTTTTTCTCTAGTTTTATCACTGTGAACTTGAAAAGATAATTTTACCTGGAAAAGTTCATAATGTCAAGATACATTTAAATATTAAATAACAAATACTTTAAAAAGTATAACTTTATATAGTCACTTATATATCTCATATATTCACTTGTTTATATTTGCTAACTCTGGCAGTTTTAAATGCAACTACATTTAAAAAAATGGAAAACAACGAAGTACATAATTGCCTTTAGAAGAGACTGTAGAGAAAGAGAATGATAAGGTGTCAAAACATTTGTAGGCGTTAGACATTCTAAGTAACCACACTCGGTGTGACCCAGAGGGGAAGAGGTGAAGCTAACTTTGACAAAGAAGGGGACATTTCTCAGTGTAACTAAAATGAAAGCCAATTGCAGTATAAATGCACACACACAGGTAACTTGGGGGAAGGAAGATAAAGGATTATCTATTTAATGTTTTATTTTCACTTGATATATTATTGAAATCATAATTGTTAATGAAGCAATAATATCTTTGAGATCATTAGCATGCTGTTAGTTTTATATAGTTGAAAATATTAACATAAATGTGCAGGTGATTACATTGATAGTTTCATAGTAGAATATTTATCTGGCAACCTGACCCAGTACATCTTGGCCCTCCAGTGATACTGAAAAGTTTTATCTATACTCTGAAAATCAAACTGTTTAAAGTTTTATCTACATTTAAACATACCTGTATTTATTTATGTATTATTTATTTGAGACAGGGTCTTGCTTTTATAGCTCAGGTTGGCACTGAGCTCAGCCTTAAACTCCCAGCAATCTTCCTGCTTCTGCCTCCCAAGTGCTGGGATTACAGGTGGGAGCCACCACGCCCACATTGTGCTATGTGGTTCTGGTTGCTGGTGGGTGTGAGTGTTCACGCGCAGCATGGTTGTATGTGGTTACTAGGGACTGAACCCTGGGTTCTTGCTCTCGTGAAGCAGGCACCAGAACCACTGATGTAAATTTCTGGATTAGTACACCTGTATTTAATGGATTCATTTTTTCTTCAAAGTACATTTTTTTTATGTCGTTAGGTGCTTAAGTTTTCATTATGCACAAGCATTTTTAAGAATTTTCACTTTATCCATATATTTGACTGCATTTAAATCACTATATATAACATATTATATTTAATGCATAACATATACAATCTAATGTATGTGTATATTACCATTTATTTCCTGAATATATACAGATATCCTGTACCTTATGAAATACAGAGTACAGATAAAAACATTTAGTATTTATTAATGTCATTATTATAAATCAATAGAGATGATATACAAAATATCTCAATGACTATAATAGGTGAAACAGGTCTATTTAAGTCTGCAGAGACTAGAAAAAGGAAGTTCAAATAGTATGTGTTCTTCAAAGGGAAGCTAACCTATTGCTTTGGAAAAAAATGTGTGGCGTGCAAATTTTTCTGTGAGGTTATAATCGTCATTTTCAGTTGATTAATTTCACTATATACTTGTGTTTTGTGTTAAATACATCTGTTGTAATTCTAAACCTAAAACTTCTTCTTGTATTTGCTTATAAATATTTCTCAAAGTGAGGTTTCTCATTCTGTTAAACAACAGTAAGAGAACATGTAGTCTCCACTTGAAGATGAAGGAATACCAAGGTGGAATGTGACTGGAATATAAGTTGTCACTCAGAATAAGAAATAACCACAGCAATTATCAATCAGAGCCTGCTATGGGCAGCTCTTGTAATCAGCATTATATCTGCATTAGCTTAATAATTGTACTAAACTATGAATCAGGTATTTATGGACAGAGACTGCCCATTTATCTGGGTAGTATTTTCTGGCATATATAAAACAATTAGCTTTTTGGGTCAGAGATGTGGGTCAGTGTCACGAGGTCTGCCTGCCAAGCCCAAAGTCCAGGGTTTGAAATCCAGTACAAAACAAACAAACAAAAAGTTTTTGAATGAATGATTTAAGTGAAAAGCTTGTGTAGAAAACACTGTTATCTGTGCTGTTCAGATAAGAAAATCCAGCAAAGTGTGGGGGAATAAATTCAATGAAGCATTGAGGCAAAACTCTGAGCACAAAAATTCTTCACTCCAAAGTCTGTAGTGCTCACTACCTGTTAAGAAATGTTCAATATTACTGAAGAGATGTTCATGTTTAACGTTATTCGAGAGATTCAGATGAAAACAACACTGAAATTGCATTTTACTTAACAAAGAATGGCTGCTATCAACAAATCAACCAACAACAAATGCTAGTGGGGCTGTGGGGACAAAGGAAATAACAAAGAGTATACAGACTTGGACATTTATTTCTAAATATGTGTTTAACAAACTGTTAGGAAATATTGTCAAATAATTATCAAAAAGTAGTAATATTTTCACATTTATCTGCTATCTGTCAATATTGTCATCCCACAGATATATCAGGAAAGATTGTGTATTACTTTTAAACATATTAGTAAGATATTATATAATTTCACTGATTAAAAGTTTACTTCTATACACATACACACTTTCACAAATATTTGCATACAAACAAATTAAAAGAAGAAAATGAATGAGGTCATTAATCAGTAAACTAGAAACCAACAGACCACCAGTTGATAACTTATCAGTAGTTTATGGAATTATCTTCAAAGTGAATATTTAAAAATCAAACCATCTTGATTTGTTTGCTGAGATTAAATTACAGGGCAAAGTACAAAGTCAAAACTCCAAGTCATGGAGACCACATTTGACTTTCTTAATAATGTGTTGTGATAATGTAAAAAATGATGAATGACACATATTTTGTCAGGATGAACAAATTGACTGACATAAGGTTAACATTATGTCTGAGATATTGTTGTATTATTTAATTTCCCCCCCAAATATCATCAGGAGAGAAAATGGTAGACCTGAGATGTTATCTGACGTCTACTGTGTGGTCTTGGTCTAGTCATTAACCTTGACACGTTGCCAATTTCTTCTATAAGAAGAAAAATATCAACTTATAATAGGACAGTCAAATCTCTGATATTTCAATACCCTCTAAGATAGTGGAGATGATATTTGGATTTCTGAAAAAATAATAATGCATCTCATGTGTTTAGTTTCAACAATTTGTGTATCTGTATTATAACAATGAGTATGCACACAAAAACATCTCAGGTTGTAATAATTGTTGGTTTTCTCATTTTACTTATAGGAAAATTGAATTTCAAAAACAATTAATAATTGTCCAAATTTTCACAGGGAGCATGTGCCAGAAGTGTGGCTCAAATCAATTTCTATTCTCCTAAATTTGGGGTTCCTTCCTCTTTCTCCCACAACCACTTCTCACAAATATCATTACATTTTCTCTTGTTATCATAAAACATAGGCCATTGCCTCTTTCAAAACTTAGCAAGGAAAAATACCTTGACTTAACTTGACCTTGGGTGTGGTCCTTGTATAGTCATATTTAGAGTGGTAGGAAAACCCCAGAGGTAGCTGAAGACTTTCCCTCTGCCCAGATTTTACTGAAAGAATTTTCAAATAAGATCATGGCCTAAACAATAGATACAAGTTAGGAAAAATTTTAAAAATCCTAAGCACAATGAAACTCATTAAACTTAAATACTTTAACCAAGTGGATGACAGCAAGTTTATTCCTTGAAACTCAGAATAATTAGGCAGAGCATGAGAGTTCTTTATAAAGAAAGCTTCCTCTGTGCCTCACTCCTGACCTAGAATTTGAAAGATGTTTCAACCTGTATCAGCTCTTCACAGCAAACTCAGTTCCACTGATGTATTTTTTTCCTTTTTGCACAGGGGAGGTCGGCATAAAATCCAGCACTTTTGCTAATTCCCAGTGGGACACAGACACCTGGAAGAAAGAAATAATTTTTACCACCTACAGGTTTCCAATGGAAGAGCAGGGGGGAAAGAGAATCAGTGAGCCCAAGAGGAGAGGAAGATTAATAAGCACTGCCATCACTGCAGGGAAAAAAGATTTTTCAAAACAACAACAAAAGATGCTGCTAGGATAAGTGTGCACTCTTCCCTTTTCTTCTCCTAAAAGGATCCAAGAACAACATGCCGAAACAGAGAAGCAAAAGAGGACTGGACAAGAGGTAATGAAATAAAAGGTCAAGTTCCTGGCATGGTTAAAAACAGTAAATGAAAAGATAATTTAGAGTCCGACCTTCCATGTATTAAATATGTGCAGGCATTTGTGAGTAGGGTTATGTGGAAATTATCTGCACAGAAAACAACCCTGGTTGGAAACATAGATTATGTGCATAGGAGCTTATGCATTTTGAATAGTTTGTGTACTATGATTGCCAACCTCAAGTTTTCCCAAATACAGCTTCCAGAAGATGACTTCACAAGGGAACCAGAATCAAGCAAATGATTTAGAACAAACAAACAAACCAACAAAAATCCTTGCTAACTACTACTTATTAGTGGTCAATATCTATATATTCTTCTCTGGCACATATGATACGTTTGCTTGCCTCCTCGTTCTCTCCCTCTCTCTCATTTAAATTGAGGACAATGACCTGTATCTATTTTTCTGGAGTCACGATGTGAAAGTGATTTGATCCGATAGTTGTTAAATTCATTTTTAATACAATCACTGCAATGTGTTTCCCTTTTATAAATTTCTGTTTATTTTTAAAGGTTATCTTTAAACTATTAAAGATTCCGTGTCTCTCGGAATCTGGATTTTTAAAAAGGTTAAAAAGAGTAATGAAAAAACGTAAAATGAATTAAGATTTACAGATTTCATCTTAAATTGCCTTCTGTTTTTCTTTAATCATCTCGCAGTAGCAGTATCTCTACAGTTGAAAATCAGGCTGCCGATTTCTGATGTCATCTTACACATCAGAGGGCTCTTTGTGTATCTTCCAGTTTTGGATTTGATAATTACTTGACAACATATTTCATTTATTAAGGAAAATAGGGGAAAACTTAAATGACGGTCTTAGATGCTTCACATAATGATTCTGGAAGAAAAAAATAATAATAAAAAAAGAAAGTTAAACTACTAGGCAGCCTCAGTCTGTGAGACACAGACTATTTTTGCTCCTCTGCCCAGAGCGCACTGCTGTACAGAGGGAAGTGACACTCGAGTGATTTAATTATTGCTCCTCTCCTCATCGCATATGTGGCTTAATATAGTGAACAACAGCAGAGATGACATTGTGGAGAGTCAGCTTCCGCCTGCTGCAATCTATGGCGTACTCACACTCATAAATAAAGCTCCCGATTCACTGCAGCCACGGAAAGGCTGACATTTCCCTGGAAAGAGAAAGTC